>JAQGBU010000415.1:0-30323 GCA_034698605.1 Isotoma decorata
AACCCCCCCCCCCCCCCCCCCGCCGCTGGAATTAAGCCCTATCCAAAAAATAAAAATTAATTTGAAAGAAACAGAAAATAAAGAAACCACCTCGCTGGTTTCTTTATTTTCTGTTTCTTTCAAATTAATTTTTACCTAGTTTAAAACCAACTTTCAAAGTTTCACATATCAAAACTTGTAAAAAATTTTGGATTTTGAGAAAATAAATTGTTTTTTTAGATAGTGTTTTTTGGGTTTTGCTTTGAAACTAAAAGTCCCTCCCCCGAAATAGAGCCCCACCTACATGAAGAAGTAAAACAATAACTCCCCATGGGGTTCTAAATCGAGTTTTAAGGTATATTGTGTATTTTTAAAAAATTGGTGACAGGGATGGAAGGGGAGGTTGGTGAGAGAAGACAAAATATTCCATCGACTCCGTGCTGTGTCACTGTCACTGTCAGTAACCAATGTCCACAGGAGTGTCCAGAAGCTAATAGTGGGACAAAAGAGGAAGATGAGGGATATGGAACAAAAGCTACTAAAGCTGTTAAAGCGGCCATTACCGGTGTGGCCACAAGTGCAGTGGTAACTCAAGGCTTAGCTGGAGCCGGATTCACTGCTACTGGAATCGCTGGAGGGTCCTTTGTTGCAGGGTTGCAGTCTGTAGCAGCGAAAGCTGGCGCTGGGGTTGTAGTTAAAGCGTTATCTGCAGCAGGATTTACTGCTACGGGAATCGCTGGTGGGTCCCTTGTTGCAGCGTTGCAGTCTGTAGCAGCGTATTATTATGTGCGATCTTCGATGGGAATCAAACGTTGCTTTTGATACAATTAATTTGCAATCCGGACATATATAGTTCCCATTTAAAGTTCGATCGTATTTCCTCCTAATCATAGTGAACACTATAAAAAAGCCATTAGTAATAATTTAGAAAGTGTGTTGAATGTGCACATCCAGTTTATTAAGATTAAACCACTTGGAAAAATAATTTAAGATCTCCTTGATCCTATTTTACAAGTTTTTTGTTAATATTAGCTTAAGGAGCTTAGCGGATAATCCTCATTGTCCTTCTCTTTTGTATTATTTAGTTACTATGATGAACTACTTCAATCTCACTGTATATTTTAACTCAATCCGACTTAACTATGTTTGTAACTGTTGAATGCATGTTGTATTTTAGTATACATATTTTTAGGTTCCTTTATTCTCTTTATGCTTTATTTTTCCATTATCACTGATAATCCCCCTCCATGACTGCAACATAATAATTCATGGGTCATAATTAAATAATATGTATGTTCATGAATGTGCATACTCAAAACTTACAAAACTATCTTGATTCAGAGAAATTGAAAGATTTTATTCACAAAGCATAATCAACTTGCCATAGAATCTCAATGCCAAATAAATGTAAAAGTACTCTATGAATACATACCGTAAAGAATGTTAATAATTTACATATATGGAGAAAGGGTGACAGACTTTTCTCTAATTGGAATATGGGTCACGGATCAAGGCACTAATATAACAAAACAAAATACAATTTATTATATCAAATTTAACTGGATTTTGTAACTATTTTGACCCAAAATCTCGATTTGATTGGAATTGAATTACGGCGGATTATAATTCCGTTTGCTGACACACATATATATGAGTGAGGGGTACAATGTTAAGATTACCGCAAATCATTTTATTATTTTCTTTTCAATTTAAGATTGCATTTAACATGTAAATGATTATTTTCAACAAGTGGCATTAATTATGAACTTTATGTCAAGGCTGTGTGTGAAAACAGGGGCTTTCAAGGGCTTCATTTTGACAGTTATATTGATACCAGTAGGTCCATATTGAAATGATTATGGCCGACTTGATTTGGAAAAATCCATACATTCTGCATTAATGCAGTATTACATTACGTGTAAGTGTGCAGTGCTTAAATGCTACCATTTTGGATAGGTTTTCCCAATTCAAGTCGGCCATAATCATTTCAATATGGACCTAATTGTATTAATATAACTACCAAAATGAAGCCCTTGCAATGACCCTTGAGTCAAAATTGACTTTTTTATAAAAAACATAATTAGTAATGACTTTTGACCCGAGCAAAAAATGTTTCAGATCCTATTTAACGATTGAATATGTTTTTTACACTATAGTCAATTATGACTTCAAGGTCATTCCAAGGGCTTCATTTTGATGGTTATATTAATACCAGTAGGTCCATATTGAAATGATTATGGCCGACTTGATTTGGGAAAATCCATACATTTCGCACTGATACAGCATGTTAACGTAAGTAGGGCTTACATGCAGTTTGGATGAAAATTGTCGCCTCTCAGAAACCAGGTCTCAGTGAGCTGACTGACGGAAACAGTTTAGAGGGTCATATCACAACAGAAAATGAATATTACGCAAACATCAGAAGTTTCTTACAAATGCAAAATGAAGGCGAATTAAGAGGGGAGTGAAAATAAATTTTATTAGCTGTATAATCTCGCTTTTTAATTGAACAAAAATGTAATTGTATTTATTTTAATTTGAAGAAGGTTTTATTGGAAACTGGAAGCGCTCATTATCGGATGTCAATGTAAATATGATGTTATGTATATGTTAGTTTTTGTCATAAGAAATTAGCTTGAATTGTTTCAAAACAATTGATCAATATTAAAGAGTCGTGCATAATCCTTCATTTATTTAGTAGACATTTCTCCGGATTACGCACAGTGTCAGTGGATTTTCTACGAAACAAAATAGTCAAATATTACAAAGAAGAAATGACAAATCCTCATAATAAATTAGAAAGATGGAAAATCTCTCAACGCATGAAAAGGGTGTGAAATCTCTCAACGCATGGAAAGGATGGGAAATCTCTCAACACATGGAAAGGATGGGAAATCTCTCAACACATGGAAAGGATGGGAAATCTCTCAACGCATACAAATGATGAGGAATCTCTCAACACATGGAAAGGATGGGAGATCTCTCAACGCATACAAAAGATGAGGAATCTCGCAATGCACTATTATGAACCTAGTTCTGGATTTGTGACACTTAATAAAGTTAAATTGATGTAGATCAACCATTTAAATTAATTCTATTTATTTTATGAATATAGAATTAATTAACAATGAGGAGGTAAAATAGTGGTAAAAAAAGAGATGCTGACAAAACTTGTACAACAATGGATTTTATCAACTCACACACACATGAGGATCTGTCAAGTATACATTCACATAATCTGGACAAATTATTTGATAAATATGAACGAGTTTTATTTATAACAACAACGTCAAATTATATAGTTTAACATGCATGCTATACTTCTTATGCTATTATATAATTAAATGAAATCATTAGGAATGACGTAAACCATCACTCGCAAGAGATTTATGAAATGAAATAAGGCAAATATGAGGAACTACATAATCTAGGGATTACTTAGAAAATTATTATCTTGAATAATCAAAAAAAAGTAAGGTCAGACGGAGAATTTTCAACTCTATGAATAAGATATTTTGCGAAGGTACTTTAGGTATTCTGGAGAGATGGGTTCATCCTTATGGTGTCTCGCAAAGGGATTGGCTACTCCTTGCAAGGACCATTGTCCATAAGCAGATCCGTTTGGGCCTGACGTACATGTTGCCATCGAGAATTTATAAGGGTTACATTAGTTACATTCGCATCATTCAGAAATTTCGCCGTAAAATGTAATAAAATATGAATATAACTATAGAGAATGCCTAATTTCCTACACTTTTATCCCCTATCTTCCCAATGCAATGTTAAATTTTCCGAATTTTTATTGGACCCGTGTGGGTCATCGGGTGGACTTGGCTTAATTTTAATTTTGCATGCATACCTCCTTCCATCGCATAAACTTTCAAACAAAAAAAAATTCACGAAATTCGGCTGAGAAATACTAGCGCTAGAGAATTTCAAAGACCTCTAGCTTACGCTGACTCACCCTGTATACATTCGTTCAATTCCGAGATGATTCCTCCGTTTAGAAGGTTCTTTACATATTGCTTTGCGGCTTTTTCCAACTCAAGGGGGATCTCACAGACAAGATTCAATGGTTCGCTGCGTTTAAAATAACAATTATACATTATGTTATTTGTATGCACAAGAAAGTAATCAGAAAATCAGATACGATGCTCGCCATCGTGTCCAGACCAATGAGGCACGTTTACAAATGAGCCAACAGAAGGGTCGATATTCTTAAATGAAACGATACATGTCCGAATGAATAACATTTGCTTATGACCATTGCAAATTTTAAGTGCTAAATTTACCTGCTTATTCAAAGGGAGGGTGGTGCATAAACGCTGAGATTTCGTTTCCATTTATATTCAATATTTTGCAGATGCGTTACCTATTTCAAACAGAAGCAACTGTATCATGAATATAACTTTATAGCAACATATGTATTAAGGTACGTACATTTGATTTCCTATCATCCTCAAATGGGCCGTCTATGAGAGATGAACAACTTAAATTTTAGAGCTAAATGATCCGATCTCTCCAATTGCTTGGAAAAATCGTTAATATGCCTACAAGGAAATTAAAATATTCGTGGTATACAAGGTACTTGAATTCAATCGACAGTTTTATGTCATACAAAGTTTTTTGTAGACAGAGGGCTCAGGGTTTCGCCACATTGGAGGGTAGGGATAAAGTACATCCATCAAATTGCAAGCAGATGCAATGGTTCGTCCGAGAGTCAAAACAGTATGATGGGCCCCTCTGATCGTATTAACATTATCCCTTCATACTGATACAACTATTTGACAGCAGATAAAATTGTCAAGATTTTTTCAATTTACGATAATACAGTAATTGTACTTACAATACAATACGGGATTTTGTACTTCTTATAAAATAACGTCCACACAAGATAGATATTTGCTATGCAGGACAAATGGGCAGTCAAAATCGCTTCCGTCTTTTCAATTTTCAACCAAATGTCGCCGCATGAGATCAATCAGCCGTTGATTGTCCTTAATTTGATGGAATAGCATTTCGAAATATGTCAGAAATCATTACATAATCATGTAGCACACATTACACATTAGGCATATCTTTCCAGTATTCTTATCTTCTGAATATGGAATTATGTTCAGGGAACCCCCCACCGATTCTTCGACGTGAGTACTCGACAAGACCGCACACTCAATTCTTGGAGTACCGGACTCGAACTGCCGACAATCTTATCTATGAAAAAAATAATCTATTGTATTACATAATTGTTTGCTAAGTCGGCATTTATTATTTTACAACTAAAAACGAAGCATAAAGGATTCAGACAATTCACAAGGTCATAAGGATGAGAAAGTGTGTGTGAATTCGAAATCCGTTGAATGCTTTGTGAATCGCCCCTTTGACAGTTCGCTCATGACCTCATCTGCATGTTCCATGGTAAGTGATTCGTTTCGGGTGTCCCTAGAGGTATCGGTATTGATAAGCAATTAAAGATAAAACAACGCTCTCATTTAGTAAGGTAATAATTAAATACAAAATATTCCAGAAATCTTTAATGTGGCCATTGTTTGCAGAATCATTCCGTTCGTATATCCTCTCTATGTGCGTGTACGAAGTATTATCACACGAGTTCACTACAGTCCCTGATGTCATAAAGTCTTGCAACTCTGGAATTGAGGTTGCTCGAACCTTTAGGTCGTATCAAAATACACCCGAAACTTTTCTCCAACGACTGTTCTTCTAGCTTTTCATAGAATTTTTCTATGTATAATGTCCATAGTCTTGGATCAGACGGTAGATCCAGTACCCTTGGTTCTAATGTCTCCAATTTTTGAATCACTGCACTGCACTGGTCCACTAATTTGGATGCAAAGTATAGCCAAATCTAAACGATTCAACCCTATTCTAAGTGAGTCTAATTTAGACGGACACTTTGAAATAAATTAAATGTTCTAAATAATGTTAATTTTTTTTTAATACGAGATTGAATTTTCAAAACGAAAGCATACGGATTCAGTGTATAAAATTGTCCGCATTTGAGGCCATACGGATGTGTTTTTAAAAAAATAGTTAAACCCACTGATTGAGCTGAGTAGTGTACACACGTCTGCTACATATAAAAAATAATAATACAATAATTATCATATAACCCCTGGGCAAAGCAAATCTAAGCAAATCAAAACAAATCATAACGAATTTATTACTAGAATTATTCGTGCTAATAAAAACACAATTTTCCGAAAGTAATAATCTCTCGCATAAATTCCGATTCTGATCCCACATAATTATTTATTGCAATTAATAAATTTTATTTATATGAACTCGACATTTAATTTGGCTAATCAAATTTATGCAAGAAGACACTGTGTGTGGATTGGTCTTATTACACCCAACATACGAATATTATCTGCTGTACGGTGTGGTAACAGTCAGTGTATGATCTGTTCACTGAGTTAAGAGTGAAGGTCCGCAAAGTGTTATCTACTTAGTGTTGCGTTCAAACCTATTTGTAAAAATTATTTTTGAAGTTAATTGTGTTTGAATCATAGTCTACAACTCTACTTCCTGTCAACGTACTGATATTGTCTATTTTAATCATGCGTAGTGTCAAGTAGTAGTTTGGATAAGTTGGCTAGAGAGGGTTCGTGACCTTATTCATAGCAAAGGGGAAGGACGAGTGAATTGGGTGAGTTGGGGATCAACTACGAATGGTGCAGTATTTGGGTGGCAAGGGGATCAATCTACAAATACATTCTACACGGAAGTTAAGAACTATATGTAACGCGACCTCGAAAACAAAAATGCAGGATTGAACATGGATTTTGAGCAAATCTTATCGAACTTAGACGTAAGACAGAAACTGGACCTAATTTACTAGACTATGTACATTTATTACGTATAACTGATATGTTCTTGATATTAATTACATGGGGAGGCGTATACTCGCTTATTTAGATCGTCCTGCATAGTCAAGATTAAGAGAGACAAATTGACTTATTCGGAACATTGTGGATGATATATTTTGTTTGACGCAAGAGATCACTGTAAAGTTTTCAATTCTTTACAAAGTGCTCCGTCCATTACTAGGTCAACAAGATAAATTTAACTCCAATCGGGGAAGAAGATTCAAGTTATATAACATTCGCTTGATAGTTGACCGTCAACCGGATGGTTTCGATTGGTGGTGGATTAATTGGTTTATACAGTTTCAGCCTCTAATCAACGTAACAAGCATATAGTGTTACTAATTATTCCGTCACGGAAAAATGGATAAAGTGTCTCGGTTTAACACATAAATTGTGTGACCTTGAAATACCTATCGCATTGTTGAAATATCCATTGCCACTCCAACAATTACATAACTCTATCGTTGTATAAGGATGCAATGCAAATTATACAGATAACTCAAGAATTTGAGGACCACTTAATAACTGTTCATCAAAAGGCAAGGATGTTGAGTCAGCTAAGTGTGATGGACTTTATCCTCTCCCCTGCTTGTGCTAAATTCTTGCCTACGACCATCAAGTCAATTCATCTTTTCAATGCAGCTAATCTTTGGCACGTTCTTTCCAACCTCCCCATACTTGAACTTTCTATCTCTTGTGTACCTGTCTCCGAAATCTATGATCTCTTCCGCTTATTGAACGACAAGTCTGAAACTCTCACAATGCTCAAGATTGGTAAACTCCCATCTAATATTTACCATCATTGGCCGACTAAAATGCAAAATCTAGAAATCCTTTCTCTGGAACAGTATGATTGTCCATTGTGTGCTTTCAATCGGATGTCATTTCCTAGTCTTGACTCACTGTCATTACTTATAGATGGATGCCCGAAAATCAAAGATACTACAGCTACTTCATGTGTCAGACATTTGACGCTCGATTTTCAGACCACATCCAAACTACAATCAAATACTCTGCTAAGAATCTCATCTCTATTCCATCTCCTCAATGAAGTCTCTCTCGTTCGAGTTCCAAATATACGATTAATTGAAAATATGTGGCAGTGAACAACAAAATGTACCTTATGGCGTGATTTAATTGCCTTTCATTTGACACCAAAATCGATGTCGTAGGTCAATAAATGCATTTTATATAAGGGTTTCAAGTCCCCAAAATGTTTAAAATACTCCGATTTGATACGTCATCAAATGTGTGTTACCGGAAGGCATTTACTAACACTTTGACCACTCCCATTTCGAAATAGCCTGAAATTAAAATTTGACCGATTCGACCCGGACAAAAGCCTAAGCATATGCTAATGACCTAGGCTGACCGAATAAAATATTTCAAGCAGTCCACACCCCCTTGACCACCCCTATTTCGAAATAGCCTGAAATTAAAATGTGACCGATTCGACCCGGAAAAATGCCTAAACATATTCTAACGACTTCGGTTTACCTAATAAAATATTTTAAACAGGCCAAACCCCTTTGACCACCCCCATTTAGAAATATACAGAATTTAAAATTCACCTAATTCGACCCGGACAAAAGCCTATGCATATTCTAATGACCTCAGCTGACCTAAAAAAATACGTTAAATAGGCCACACCCCCTGTGACCACCCCAATTTGGAAATAGCCTGAAATAAAAATTTAATCGATTGGACTCAGACAAAAGCCTAAACATATTAAAAAGGCTTAAGGGGGTGTGGCCTGTTTTTAATATTTTTCTAGGTCAGCTTAGGTTATTAGAATGTGTTTAGGTTTTTGTCCGGGTCAAATCGATTGAATTTTAATTTCAGGCTATTTTGAAATGGGGGTGGTCAAGGGGGTGTGGCCTGTTTTAAATACTTTTCTAGGGGTATTCAGGTACCTAGAATACATTTAGGAATTTGTCCGGGTCGAATTGGTTGAGTTTAAATTTCAGGCTATTTCGAAATAGGGGTGGTCGAAGGGGGTGTGGCCCGTTTTAAATATTTTTTTTAGGTTAATTCAGGTCCCTAGAATACATTTAGGAATTATTCCGGGTCGAATTGGTTGAGTTTAAGGTTCAGGCTATTTCGAAATGGGGGTGGTCAAAGTGGGTTGGGTTATAATATTTAAATTAGTTGTAGTCGAGTTTAAACATGTTATTGACTATCGTAAACACTAATTTAAATTTTAAATTAACATTTCTTCGTGTGTGTTAAGCCGGTAACATAGGTTGTAAATTAATTTGAAAATCAAAAATTAAAACTTCAAGCTTCTATATCTCGAGAACTGGGAGCCGCCATAAGGTAAATTTTGTTTTTCAGTGCCACATATGGTCAAAGCTTTCCCCAATTTAAGCTCACCTAATCTCTTCATTGGCAAAATCAACGAAGATGTGGATGAAAGACTCTTTACGCATGTCAATTACTTACAAAGTATGATTCTATAGAGAGTCATTAATGAAAATTCTTCATTTTAATTGAACTTTATAATGTAATTTTCAGGGCTCAAGTATCTCAGTGTAGACGTAGAGACAAAGGATCATGATGAACGTCGACTTGATTTTCCCTTAATGTTGAAGAACATTAAGAGTTCAAAATGCATTGAAAAACTTTCTTAAAGAGGTAAGATACATACGAATAAAATTAAATAGTTCAAAATATGTGTCAGAGTTTAAAAAAACTTGTCACATGTTCGCAGGCCAGGAATATCAATTGCAAAGATTTATGCGAATTGATGCCAGCCCTCAAGATACTGAGACTAACCAACTGCACAATGACAACTGACGTACTCAACTCATCAAATCCAAGGTTGTATGTAAAGTCTTCAACGTCGCCATTCCATAGCCGATACTGTTCCCAATGTTTTTTAAATGACTAATAGTTATGTATTGATGAATCTCATATAACTAACTGGCGAAATAAACACGTATAACTATTATCATATTGCCTTTATTAAGGCATGAAAATATGAATCATCAGAATCCTGGCTCAGAATCCTGGCTCGGAATCCTGGCTCAGAATCGTTATATAGGAAAGAGAATGGTATAAAAAATAGTAGAAATATAAAATTTAAAGATCATAAATAATACACATACATCAATATTAGATAGAATTAAAATTTCGATACGACCAATTATTAAAAATTAATAAGAAACACTATAATACATGAGTTATTGTAGAAATCTTAGGGCATCGGTTAGAGGTGATGATCATTAAAGGGATTATTAAATGAGATATATCTGTCTTGGTCAAAACATCCCGTTCTAGTAAAGATGGCCTGATAGATGCTCCGCAACCCTTGTGCTGCAGCGCAGTGTCAATTTTTTTATTGATTTATCTCATATTCTACAAAGTCTTGGATCATGAGCAGGACCATTTTTTGTAGTTCAAGATTCGGAAACATAAATAGTTGAACTTGAATATAGGGCTTGTGTTTGAGTCATTTGTTGTATCCCTTCGAGATATGATTAACAAGCATTAGTACGAATAAAAATTGTTTTTGTAAATGTTGCATCCTACAAAGTGTGTATATCGCGGAAGAAAAATCTCTGATTAAGTTATATCCACTAATATAAAGATTTCAGATGGAGTCGTTGAAGAGGTTCAATTGGATGTGAGAATGTCAACCCTTGAGTAAATATTTAAAAAACTGGGCCCTTTGGGTTAGAGAAACTTTGTTTTTAATTGATCGTCCCAAGTATAGATATTGTTTTACTTCATTTTCTTAATCGAATCGACATTAACTCTTTAAATGTTGGCTCAAGGGTCCAAATATGCATATCTGTAAAAGCTCTTAAGCTACTCTATTATTTAATATGAATGGACTAAAAAATTATTCAAACTGATGTATACTTTGACCGTCTGAAAACTCGTAAGATAGATTATATTATTTGAATCAAACTATGAACGCTTTTGACTGTGCAATTATTCAATATAAAATGAGCTAATGTCTTAAAGGAGAAGAAAAAAGGGGAGTCAGGGGACGCGGTATGATATTGCATACTCTCATGATAGCATGTAAAAATTAGGGAATAAATCAAAGTCAAAAATGCAATTTGTGTTACAGAGCATCATCTTTCACTTAATTCTAATAATAATTCAAACAACCTATAAAATTAATTCATGACAGTTTAATTAAAAAAGGAGGCAAGAGAAGTAAAAATGGGCATTGTATTACTTTAACCAGGACTTTTCTGGGCATGATTATTTTTTTTAAAGTTATAAGTTAAATGTGGGTAAGAAAAAGTCAGATGTACAGGATTAATAATAATAATCATAGTTTATCACAAATACTATTCACTACTCGTGTGAATTCCGAATTTTGCTATTCCATATTAAGTGTAAGCGTTAAAATCATTTCAAGATTTGGCCAGAGTAAAGATTGCTCAGTTGTAAAAAGTATAAGCTATTTTGTTCAGTATCTGTATACATTAAATTAAATTCGACTTTAAAATACACTGACTTTTAAAGACAGCAGCATGGACTTGCTTAAAGACAGCAGCATGGACTTGATTAAAGACAGCAGCATGGACTTGCTTAAAGACAGCAGCATGGACTTGCTTAAAGACAGCAGCATGGACTTGATTAAAGACAGCAGCATGGACTTGCTTAAAGACAGCAGCATGGACTTGCTTAAAGACAGCAGCATGGACTGAGTTTAACGAGCAACTTGGACAGTTTTGTATAGTGAAATTTTTACTTTCCTACCTCTTGTTTTCTTTGTTCAGCAATTTTCGTTTATCATGTTATAAATGTAATTTAAATTACTTCATACCAATTCATATTTATTCATTTTTTTGTGACTTGAATTTTTCTGTTGTAAACTTTTCTGAACCGGATTTTGTTAGATATCTATTCAAAATTTTAGTTAATGTTGTTGAAATTGTTGAAATGTCTATTTTTAAGCTACTAAGATTTCTTGCCTGAATTGCTGCCTCTTGCTATAAATTCGACTAGATTTCCTTTGTTTTCGTCATTCATCACTCCATAATTGTTCGAGCAACAGTCAATGGCTACGGTGCGGTCATTTTGTCAATCACAATTTCTTGGTCGGTCCCATTTTTCCATTCAATTAATTACTACCTTTTTATGTTGTTTTTTATACTTGTATTTATTATCTTTTTGACTGCATTGACATTTCCATCTAGCATTTATTATTTTGTAACAAAAATCTCGCTGTCTCAATCTACCTCCATTGATTTCAAAAATTCTTCATCTTATAAGCAGTCTCGCATTTACGATCTGAGTCATTACCAATTCCATCCTAAGCCATTTTAATTATACCTTCAAGTACGATACCTCGCATCGAAAAATTCGCAGGATACAGAATTGTTATGATTATGGTGAGAAATTTATGAGACCTAAAGCCGCATTGTATGGTCAAACCAAATTATTTTAATCTAATATGAAATGTATTTATAGGGCAGAGCATGTTCGGATTGACTCTGGACGGCGCAGAATTCTTAAGATCATCTGTGACCAACTCATCTTCTTCATAAACAAACAAAATTTAATTTTCACCAACACGACGAGTCAGCATGTTGTACTTTTATTCAGCCCTTGTAAATTGTATCAATTAAAATGTGAGGTAGACGTAATGTCGGAATCTGGACTATTCGTACCAGAAATGGTCGAATAATCCAGGATCATTTCTCAGTTATTACCAGAAACACATAAGTAAGTGAATTTTAACTGAAGTTGTATGACTCGTGATTTATGTATATTCAATCTCAAGTGGATAGTGTCTCAGCATTTATGTATTAAATATACCATTTAAACTGTATGGGATTCAGGCCTATTTAATACGATATTCTTGTGTTTTCTCAGTATGCCATTATTGATAAGTAAATTAAAAGTGTTTAAGAGTCATTCATTGTTGCATATATGCTATCCATTTTTTGTTCTGAATTGAATTCTAGAATTTTATTATTCAGTTAGTGTAATGAGTATTATTTATCATCTATATCAGTTATAAGTATTAATTTGAATTGAGATAATATTAACGTGTTGTAGCATATCTAAAGGGAATTTTCATTCACTAGTAGCAAATGTGAAATGGGTTCTGTCCAAAGTAATGTAGTTTGATCCTTGAACATTGGACTTTGTTACTACAGCCGTTACTTTTTAGGTGAAAATTGATAGAACGAGATGTGTGCTTCACTGTTGTCAACGTATGTACATTGAAAGTCGGTCTTTGACATTGAGTTTGATTTGGAGAGTTCCCAATATATAAGTGTTTGTCGAATTCCAGAACAAATTAATAAAAGGATAAACAAATTTATACTTCTGTTTCTTCACAGTTAATAATGCCAGTTTTTTGTATTTTTTTATTGCCTCACCAAATACGGATTTCAGTCATCATTTGTGTAAATATTTACTTTTGTCCAAAGATAAGATGATCCTAATTATAATATTATGCCGTATTTGTGATAGAAGAAGGATGTCTGTCATATTCTCCTTAATTATTGCCTACAAGGTAAAACGTTAACTCGTAAAAAAATACGCAATAAAACATACAAATAATGGGCAATTCTTATCCAATTAACTGTCGGTGGAGCATCAACCTCATACATTGACATTTTTTTATCCTTAATTTTTTCAGGTCCAAGATACGTAGCGTTCTGGTGACCTACTCCTGTATGACCACTGAAAATAGTGATACTCCCAATTGACATAGACACCACTGTTTCATTTTTATCTCCGGGGTTAAATTTGAGTCAAAGCGTTCATGAAACGAGGTCTGCTCAAGGCAACCTCTTTCTTAACATTGATTAATGACTTGAAAAATGAGTAAGTGAACATGGCTTATCTATGAAGAATGGTACAAGGTCCTAATTAGAAATTTGGGACATAATAGTGTCAATGTATAATGTTGATGTTATAAGTGTAGTAAATTTGTAGTCGACATTTTGTTTACCATTCGGTTATGTTATGTTATGTTATGAGACGAAATGTCGACTGAAAACGTACTGGGATGAAGTGAGGATAATGATTTAATAGATGGATTCGCGTTAGATATCACTTATTGGTTTCCTCGGCAGCCTGATAGTGTGCGATTTCGTTTAGCACAACGTCCGGAACAAGAATTCGAAGGGTCCTAGTCAAGTGGAACTGCAGACATAAAAAGTGAACTCAAACACCGTACGATAATACTTTCTTCGTGAATATAAATGCTGTTTTTGGTATTTGACGTACTTGGTTCTGTTCAGCATGTAGACCATTCAATAAATCGTGGTTAAACATTGTTGCCCTATTTTTGGATGATTTATATACTCGGAAAGGTCCTAATGGATGTGCAATGTTAATCACAGAAGCACTGCCTAGGATCCATTCATGTTCTTTATTAAAAGCTTCATCAACCGCTCTAGATTTTTGAAGGTATTCTTCTTTGTCAGAGGCTGGAAGGGTCTGTGCTTAGTACAAATATATATGTTAATACATCTCTAACATTCCAACAAGTCCTATAATCATGAGTGGCAATTATTACCCAAAAGTTCTCAAATGCATCTTTCTGTAGCTGAACCATATCCCGGTTTGGAAAGTCAGCTGTCTCCTTCTTCAGATCTTCGAAATAAAAACTAGCAGCCCGATGATTCGCAATTTGTGACCGACTCGAACGCGACTGCCAAGCATTATTGAACTGGAAATACTCACATATTAACTTAGTACGGGCGCCCTTTGCCATGTCATCTAATTGGGGTGCTGGCTAAATTGATATGTATTATACGTTTATTTCATAGTTTTTGACAAAATCATAACTTTTAATTAATGCTGAAATTTGCTTCAGAGATTTAATTGTGTATACCTCCTTGAGATCAATCTCATTCATTTTTTGATTGATATTTTTGAATTCTTCCATCCACGCTGCATGAAATCGCAGGATAAAAAAGAAATGATAAGCCTCCGGTAGGTCCTGTTTTTTATGAAATGGATGCGTTTTTAAAGAATCAGAATATGACTGACGGTAAGACACAAATCACAAGTAGCGTGTAATGATGTCTTACCTCAAAATAATTATAGATTATCTGCTTGCACGTATTTAAATCATTTTGTGAAAGATTTGTCCTCGTTTCTTTTATGAAATTCCACGTCGACCGTTTCAAAAAATTTAGGTAAAACGTCTTTTGACCATGAAGTGTCAACTCCTTGTACATGTCGGTGATTTTTCGGGTCTCTTTTATTATAAAGTTTTCTATAAAAACCGAGTGGGGATCCACCGGTTTTGCCATTACGCAGTTTGAGGATTCTCAGTTAGTCGATAGTAAGGAAGGGATTATATGTATATTATTGATATTTTATAATTGTTTTAGCAATTAATTTAGTTAAGATTTTTAGTTAAATTTATATTTATTATAATGTCACTAATTGAAAACCAAATGTTTGTACTACCGTGCAAAAATTGATATTAGCAAGACATTTCAATAAAGGCAATCAATCAATCAATCAATGATTTATTGTTATTGTCAGGGTCTATGTTGGTTATTCTTTTTATTATTTTAATTGAAGTTCATACAAACCTGAGGACTCACAACCAAAAAACTCATCAATGAACATTACATTAACATAAAAAATATTTCAAAAAAACCGGTAATTAAAAATAAAATAATCTATGGCTAAGTGAATCAGTCTATGAGAGGATTATTATTACATTGTAATGGATCAAGAAAATATTGAATAATTTCCAATTCCTGATGACACTTTGTTCAATCTTTGAAATTTAAATTCTGAACCAAGCTCCGTAGCAGCGAAGAGGTTCAAGTAGTCTATGTACTTGGTATTCAAGGGAAGAGTATAATTATACTCTAATACTCGGTTCAAAAGTCGAACTTTGGTGTTATCAACAGCATGATCTAACCGTAGACAACTTGCTAAAAAATACACCACCTGTAGAGAGCTCTCTAAGACTTGCAACATTGTTTCACATATCGTGAACATGTTAACTTGAACTTGTGGCCACATATTCCTAAGGTACAGTTCATTGACTTGGAGGTTGGCTAAACGGCGCATATGATCCGAACTGAGCCTTTCTCCGTTGGAATTCCGTCCCGGAAGATAGCCATTTACCCCACATTCGATGCTGTGAAATACTAAAGAATACGTGGATTTAAATTTGCTACCTGGAGCTGTTTTCCGGTTTAATTTAGGCCTACATAAAAATTTTCTGATGCTTTCGTCGTCTGAATTAAGTACGGCTTGAATGGACTCTGCTACTTTCTCCCTGTTCACAGTCAGAGACATCGAGAATAACCTTAGAGCCTCCTCCATCAGCAATTCCATATTCTGATCAGCCTGCTGTGCAGAGGTAGCGAAAGATTGAGGGATATCAGTTCTTTGAACTAAATAATCTGACCTCTTTTCGTTTAAGACAGAATGATGAAGGAAGGATGCGACCTTACAATGTAATTAAAAAACTTTATTAAAAAAGGATACTTTAAGCTTTTAATGATCCAAGTCATATCATTATGTGATTACTTTAAGAACACCCAGCCATTGTTCTGCCTCTTGAAAATTTTCAAAAAGTTTGAACCCTGCATCCACGAAACGACAATCGAGCACAAGTGAAAGGCCTTTTATTCCTTTTAGTACGGCCCGATTTGTGAAGTATTTTCTGTAAGTAGTTTCGTTTCTATCAAAGAAGAGGAGCCTAGGTAAGTATGATCCGTTGCTAAACTCCAGAAGACCAACTGCAAACTTAACCCTCCCATGCATATGGCGATTACAGTAATGTTTTTTAAGTTTTCCATAACCATGTGTCGCTATTTCAGACGGCTGCAGACAGACTATAATAATATACTTTCAGTTAATTAGAAAATTAAATTAATTGCAGTTTAAATTATTTTTTATAGTATTAAAACCTCGACAGATGCTTGTAGGTGGAAATTTAGGATAATCCACACTGACTCTGATGCATGCAGTGTGCTTGCAAAAGAAAACCACAGCAGATGTGTTTGGAATTGGAAGGTTAGTCCTGGAAGTCTTTGCTGCTACGGTTACTTCAAGGTTTTGACTCTGTTGTTCGCTAAGGACTATTTGATCCGCTGTGTCAATTGGTATTGCATTGACTAAAAGACTGTACAGGTGTAGAGCCGTTAGATCCCAAGTGGCTGTTTGATGGAAAAACAATTATTTTATACTTTACATGTATGTCAAGTAAGTAAAAGTAGACTGTTATTAATAAATGATGATTTCTCACCCTTGTTTTTTCCAGACGGATCGAAAGTATGAGGTTGAATAAATTTATCAGCATGATCCCTATTTATAAAAAGCCAAAAAACTGGAATATAGTAAAGATGTGTACCTGTTATTATTGAAAATAAATATTACGACTTTATACATTAGTCTTATTTCCTCTCCCTTTATAAGGAAGGGTAGAAGGTTTTCTTCCTCTGGACTGAGCGTGACACATTTTTCATCTGTATCGCCTAAACGGCCCAGTTTAAGTACAGTCTCAGATTCTTGCAGTCTATCGGAAATATACAGTAGGACAATGGAATTCCGCGCAAAATTCTCTCGGACATCTTTATTCGAATAGTATTTGGGCTCAAAATTAAGCCGTTCTGTAGGAAATACTTTAATCCAACCACCATTTGTTGCGACGAATGTAGAATAGGTGTGTGTCAAGGACTCCCTACAGATAACCTGAAAAACAAATAGAGAAGTATCAACTATTCTAGTTTTGCATTAGAGTAGTTTTCAAATGTATACAGTGTTTGTTGTACCATTCCAAGGTTATAAAAATTTGGGGTGGGCACTATTGTAGTATGGGTTTGGCGATGACCTATGTGTTTCATGAAGGTGAGCCTTTCCCATGGATGTACAAGGAATGATGTTTTACGACCAGACTGATCAGCCTTTCCTATATCGTCCGCATCGTTTCTGTTTATGTAAATCCAAAGATGAGATGGGTAGTCCACTACCAAACCATACTCTGACGTCGTTCTCTGTAGTGCTCTTATCAAAGTATCCACGACTCCTGGCAACAGGGATACCTCAAAAACGATACTGGATGCCTCTTTCTCATCAACACTCGTCACTGGTGGACCGGATGTTTTTTTGCGTGTGAAAGTCGACAGGCGCTGAAGGCCTTCTCTAATGCCCTATAAAAAAAGGAAATACATTCGAAATTAAATGCTGCTCTTTTTCGATAATGAACTGTACCAAATGTGAAATAAATGTTTGTAAAATACAGTGTTGTTGAGACTTCTCATGAATTCAGCCAACAGTTTCGGCTCGTACTCAAATTCGATGTAGTTCATATCAACATGAATTTCCTCTAGGATTTCGTGTAAGTATAGGTCTTTCCTCGTACGCAGAAAGAGATTGAACATTAAATGAGAGTCCTCTGGATGTTTAATCGAACTGATGGTACTGATTATAGAGGGAATGTTCTCAATTCCATAGAAGAGTGCTTTTAGAAACATTAAACGGTCGGAAATAGATATGGAACCTCCATCATCATTTGCTTTGAAAGCAGCATGGTTAAATAAAAATGAGGACGTGTTAGAAACATCACGGATTGTTCGGTCTCCTGTGTCCATATCATTGGCAAGTTCATCGTCATCTACTTCCATCTTATCGACACTCTCGTTGGCTTGTTCTATTTTGGCTTTTTCTTGTAGACAGTTTTGGTGTGGAGATTCTGGGTTTCCATCCCAATATTCTTCTATCCAACTGGTGTCCATGAGCCAGTCATCATGGTCACCATCCTGTCCATCCTTCCGTACTGCAGGGTCATGTTCTACCTTTACGCGTTTCGCAGAACTGTGTTCTTGTTCCATTTTATAGGGGGTAGTGGGGCGGAAGCGCTTTCGTACCGATTCTGAAGAATTGTTCTTGGATGTCGACGGATGTACAGTGGGTGTAGTGTGAATTGGAGCAAGTTTAGGAAGAGGAGAAATGACATTTAAAGGGGTGGACTCGTTTTTTGACTTATTGAAGTACTCCATCAATTCGATTTCGAAAGAATCATCGTCAAAATCCTCTAATCGTTTTGAAATATCCATTGCTTTAATAATAAAATTTTGGTTTTTTAAAATTTAAAAAGATTATTTGAATTCACTGATTTGAGAAACGAATAAACAATCATAGGAAAAAATAAACAGATAAACTGAAAAAACATAAAAAATAGTAGGGCGCACACAGCGGGAGCCTTTGCAGCTGTTTAAAACAAACATTATGTGTTTTTTCAATGGTTTAGGAATAGCACCATGTTCTCGATGAATTCGTAATTACTGTAAGTATGATCATTAACAAATTCCCAGTCTACAATCTACAATTAAAATTTGGTTTGATCCTTATGGGAAATTACATACAATTCAGAAAATTCAAAACGCAGAGTTTGTATTTTTGGCATTGGGCTAATCTGTAATTATAGTTGCAAGGTAAAAAAACTATTTGTGGTTGAGAAAGACTAAAACATAGTTTAAACTTAACTATATCCAGGCCCTCCGATTTCTGTACCTTTAATTTTGGGTGTCCAGTCACAAAAGCTCTGCTGGAGTTATTTACGGATGAAGGTTGTAGTGGGGACGAAACCGACCATTAAAAACGTTGAATAATTAAAAAATAGTTGATAAAAGAACGTTCACTTTTGATGAAGTTACACGAATATTTATGATACTTTCTGAATATCGCTTTGTTCTGGAAACAAGGGTCAGACATGTAGCGAAGTAGAAAATACACACTGAAACTGGTAAACTGCTTCTAAAACAGTTAAAAATGATAACGTTTGACGAATAATGTTTAGTTATAAATTCCTAACATAACTAAGCACAGTTAAGCATTTCATCATCGCGTTTGAACAGTATGATTTCTACCTTATGTTTTGAATAACAAAGTCATGTCCATCAAATTGTTTTTTAAATTGTCTTTAATTTATCAAATGCTCGTATCCAACTAGAATTGTTCCAATGCATACGCGGCCACGAAATGCGCAATTGGTATGTATGTATTTGGGGCTATATTCTATTACTGAGCTTGCAAGCTTGAAATATTATAAACCGTCATGAAATTGTATATTTTTTAAAATCTTTTTCTGTCGAGACGGGATTTATAGAACGACGAGAAAGGCCTGATTATGTAGTGCAAACAATAAAACTTGAAATTAAAGTGCTTGCGTTTAATTTTCATGATAAACACTAAAATTTCAGTGCCTAGTTTCACATCGTCTTTCCCTTTCATCAAGCCAACTGTGTGTATTCAGCCTTATACAAGACAATCAATTATCTGTACCAGAATCTGGCTCAGAATCAAAGTCAGAATCTGAACCTGAATATGTGCCCGAATCTGAGTCACAATATGATATTTTATGCCGAAAGCTGCGTTATATTTTTACAGTAATAACTATCGAGTCGTTCGCATAGACTAATATATGCTATCTATATTATTTCATATACAAAACGTACTAGAGTTGAAGTTAGTAATTAAAATAATAGACTTATATTTAAAGTAACGCAGTTGCCTCTTACCACTAGAATGGCATGTAAAGCGTGTATTAAAACTAGAGACTTTCGCTATAAAAAAATTCTAAAAACATTTTGTTGTTTAATTTAAACGATCTAATTAACCTTGTCAATAACTACAATCAAATTATCCGTATAGAATTCTTGGCGACTCGAGTGGATTGGATTAAACAGGAGATTTGCAGTTGTATTTATACAGGAGATTTGGGTCGGAAAAAATGAACATTCAAAACTTTGGGATAACAGGATACAAAAATATTAGGTCAGTTAGCTAAATATTAACATTACCTTCACAGTGACAAAGGAACAAAGAACAACAAAGCTTTAACAATCACAATGACTTAAAATTTAGAAACATTTTACATAATTTAAAACTGCATACGAAATGAATAAGGTGATGCGAAGCAGCATAAAAACCGTTACTTACATACAAAAGACAACCCAACATAACAACATTACAAATTGCAAGAGAAAACAACATTACAAGAGAGAACAACATTACAAGAGAGAGCAACCTTGCAAGAGAGAACAACTCTACAAGAGAAAACAACCCACTCTTTATATATGGGAAAAAGACAACCCACTCTTTCCTCACCAGAGCCAACTATCCAGTATTTACGCATAAGAAAAGACAACCCACTCTTTTCATATGAGAGAAAACAACACACTATTTTACGTAAAATAAAGGCAACAAACATAATCCTTCAATTGGATAAAACTTTATCAAAATATATATTTCACTTTTTAAATATTTTATCATAAGATGCAGCATTTGTATGCTTCCAATTATTTTAACTCACTTCATGCCCGTATCAACATATGGATAAAAAAAGATGGAAAACTAAACTTGAGTATCTTTCTTCATCCTTACAAATATTTGACATTAATTAGTTGCTTGATGAAAATGCGTTGCCCTATAAAGACAATACACAAACAACCGGGTTGTGTTTTGTATGCAAGCAAACGATTAGTTTCATTAATTAATATTTATAAGTAAGATGTTCATCTATGGCTTATATTGAGAGGTCAACTGCAAGACCAGCTTAAATCTTTGAATAAATTCGCCTGTTTATAGGCTAAACAGGATTTATTCTAACTATAGAATAGTATTTAAATATTTATATCGAGTATGCTTACTGTACACAAGCAATTCATTGGGTCGACCCTAAGTTTACCAAGTCAAAGGCCATTCCACGGGCTTCATTTTTATACATACATTGATACTATTAGGTTCATATTTAAACTTGTTTTGCCGACTTGATTTGGGAAACCCCATGCATTCTACACTAATATAGCATGTTAAAGTGCGTGGTGCTTAAATGCTACAATTTTGGACAGATATTACCAAATCAAGTCGGCCCTAGTAATTAAAGTATGGGCCTAATGGTAAAAATATAGGTATCAGAATGAAGCCCTTGAAATGGCCCTTGCACTAGAGTTGACCATATTGTAAAACACGTAACCAATGATGACCTAAGAGCCGAGCAAAAAAAAAATTCAGGTCAAAGGTCATCATTGATTATATTGTTTACTCTTTAACAAATTATAGCGCAAAGACCATTTTAAGGGCTTCATTTTGATACCTATATTATTACCATTAGGCCCATTCTTTAACTAGTAGGGCCGACTTGATTTGGTAAAATCTGTCCAAAATGGTAGCATTTAAGCACCACGCACTTTAACATGCTATATTAGTGCAGAATGCATGGATTTTTCTAAATCAAGTCGGCCCTAATCCTTTAAATATGAACCTAATAGTATCAATGTAGGTATAAAAATGAAGCCCTTAAAATGGTCTTTGCGTTATAATTGGTTAAAGAGTAAAAAATATAATCAATGATGACCTTTGACCTGAAATATTTTTTGCTCGGCTCATAGGTCATCATTGGTTACGTGTTTTACAATATGGTCAACTCTAATGCAAGGGCCATTTCAAGGGCTTTATTCTAATACATATATTATTACCATTAGACCCATACTTTAATTACTAGGGCCGACTTGATTTGGTAAAATCTATCCAACATGGTAGCATTTTAAAACTACGCACTTTAACATGCTATACTAGGACAGAATGCATGGATTTTTCCAAAATCAAGTCGGCCCTAGTAATTAAAGTATGGGCCTAATGGTATTAATAAAGGTATCAAAATGAAGCCCTTTATATAAAAATTGCAAAAAAGTTGACCACTTTGTAAAAAACACGATAAATATTGACCTTTGACCTGAGCAAAAATATTTTTCAGGTCAAAGGTCATCATTGATTATATTTTTTACTCTGTAATCAATTATAACGATAAGACCATTTTAAGGGCTTCATTTTTATACCTATATTGATACTATTAGGTTCATATTTAAAGGATAAGGGCCGACTTGATTTGGAAAAATCCGTGTATTCTGCACTAGGATAGCATGTTAAAGTGAGTGGTGCTTAAATACTCTCATTTTGGATTAGATTAAAAAAACATAATCGATCATTAATGAATGAACTGAAAATTTTTTTGCGCAGGCAAAGGTCATTATTTATCGTGTTTCATCTTTTATATGACACAGTCAATTTTGACTCAAAGCTAGGATGTCTTTAGTGCTTGAATTATTTCAGCGACAAATAAGTTACAAAATAAGATACATAACATATGTATTAATGAAGCAGCATGAAATAAGTGGGCGTATAAGTCAGAGCAGCATGGAGGAAGTAGGCAATTTATAAGGGCAGCATGGAATGAAAGAAGAGTGCGTTGCCTTTTTGCATGAAATACAGCGTGGTTTTATTAATGAATTGGTGATATATTGTCAACACGGCCTTTGGAATTAAAACGGCTTGTTGAGCAAGACGTACTTCACAAAAACAAAAAAATATTTGACCGTTAACCTTAGAGGTCACGTGTAAGATCTCTTTAGAATTTGAAGGAATTCAAGTATGAATGAACTATTAAATAGGATATATCAATTCTATAAACGCTGCAAATGCATTCATTTGATAATCGAAATGAGTACTGCATGAAAATTGATTTGTTTATCAATGAGTAACTTCACATGGTCTTCGGAGATTTTTTAAATAAGAAACCGGATCCGTGAGAGACGTTGCATGACAAAGAAAATACATGTCTGACGTCCTTCCGTCTGTCTGTCGTTAGCCAAATCAGGAACCGGGTTCGAAAATGGGCAGTGAGTCAAATAGTTGACCCTCGATAGGGCCAAAACCCCCCTAATCATGGAATGGATACCCTTTTTTTGAAGATGGTTATACGAAGCTGGAATTTGGCATACAGGTTACAAAAAGCGATAATTCGTGAAATTTCTAGTCAAACTCATTTTGAGGAAGGTTTGAATTACTCCAGTTTATGACCCAACTACCGTATTTCCCGGTATAGAACCCCCCCGGAATAAGTCCCCCCCTAAATAACTCCCCCGGGTCTACACGGTGTTTCAAATATTAACTCCCCCCCCGGAATAATCCCCCCCCCAAACATGTATCTTACATAAAAGGCTTCTTTCAACAGTGTTTTAAGCGAATTATTTTGCAAATGACGAGTAATAAGACAAAAAACGCATTTAAATTTTTTTATCTATAGCCTTTTTCATTGCACAATGTAAATTATTTGGTGAGTTTTGTTTAAAAATGCAAGTTCTTTAGTGAATTCGAAAAAAAATATATTTGAAACATTAACTTCCCCCCCGGAATATAACCCCCCCTTTTTTGGAGGGTTGGAATAATAACTCCCCCGGGGGTTCTATACCGGGAAATACGGTAGTTTTTGAAATTCTCCGTATGAAACTGGAATTTAGCATGGAGACTCCAAATAGCAAATCATGAAATCGTAAGACAAATTTCCTTTTTTGTGACATTCTGAAATAAAAGTCTTTATGCATAGTCTCTGCTAAATCAAGTTACATTGAGAAGTTATTGCTAAATCTAGAATGATGCCAATTATGAAGTCTATTCGTAGAGTAACGGAGATTATGGCCAACTATTACTAACTTGCTTGTTCATTACCCTATCAGAATGAAGGATACGTTAATCTCAGTGATATAGTAGACTATATATAAATTAATAATATTCCTTTATAATAATGATTAATGGTATTCTAAATTAATGACTTTTAAACATTTCATTGTGCGTTTTTATTTAGTTTGTATAATCTATCTTTATTGAGTTGCGTCTTGCGTGAAAAACAAATTCATTACTGTTATTTGCATCAATCAAAATTTTTTTTATTTGTAAATTGATTTTATGCTTGTGAGTTATTGTACTCTAAGATTAATACTTAAATATACTAAATTTTTATAGAGAAGAAAACGCCTGTGAAGGATCAAACCCAAATTGAACGAGTGGTTAATGTTTGCATAAATACAATTAGTCATATCTGGTCATACTAATAAATTATAACGAGAAGGTCGAACAGGAATTCACGCATTTAATTATAAAATTAATTAGTTCATTTCATAAAATTAAAACAATAACTAGCTGAAATGTAATATATACATTCAGTGCAGTAGGAATGCCCACTATTCTATCAGAAACAAAAGGATATCATTCCCATTCATTTTTCAACTTTTCGAACAATGAATATACCTTTTAGAACATTGTCCAACCGAATTGTTCATAGTCTAGTATCTTGAATTCCTCAAGCTTCTTTTGTATTTTAGTACCCTTCCAGCGTCTGATCATCTCTGGAGGATCAGCCACAACGGCAGCTTTAGAGGAACTTAGTACAGGTTCAACCTCGACGGTACTACCATTTCTTGAACTGTGACTGCAACCAAAGGTACCCGGTTGTACATGTTGGCTCTGATTTCTCCCTTGACGGAGCAATAGGAATGCTTTATCAGACGAATCTATCCAAGGTGCATCGAATCTCGCATCTTCAAAAACTTTATTCAGTTCCAAAACAGCAGGATCATTAGGTTTTTTCCCTCTTCCTTTCGTTTTTGTTAGCATTTTCTATTCCAATTAAGCTCCCATACACCCAGCCACTCTAAACTGTCTAAACTATCGATCTTGAGAGCGTTTAGAATCAAATTGACCGAATTGTGTCTAACGATTTTCAACTTTTTCAGGTTCGGAAAGATGAAATGAAACCCTTGAATAAAGGATGGACTGAACTGACAATTAGTTAAATAAAGTTCTTCTATGTGGTTATCTAATGGTTTAAGTGGATTTGAACACTGAACCTTCGCGTGCCCAAGAGCTTTACGGCGGAGCTTGGTGCCTTCAGATGAGAGGAGGCCCAAATGTACTCCAAAGTCAATAGTTTCGGGGCGGATGTTAGTGCAACTGAATTCTCTCAAATTTTTACACTTTTGCAGAAACGTAGCGAAATTCCTGAGTCCTCTGACTTCTCTCAAGGTTATATTTTCCAAACTTTGATAAGGTAGTAATTTCAACGAGGTTACGCATTCTTCAAGGTGGATGCTTCTCAGACGTGGGAACAACTCGTTTGATTTCTATACACCTTCCATTATCCACTGAATTGAAGTATCAATCCTACTCAAAATTAACGAGTCTTCTCTAAATTCTGCCTTCAGAATAGTAACCCCATTTAATATGATTGTCGCATTAACCGCGCATTTTTCTCCATCCAGTCGATCGGGCATGTAGTAGGGCTCCATTAAATCTTCAATCCCCTCAAATCTTCGGAACAGAAGGAGGGTAACAATGTTCAGTGTGGAGACGTATGTTTTGTACGACTGGCTCGTCTGATTATTGCTCAGATACTTCACATGGAAATCCGTGAGATAAGGAAACTTCAGATTCTTTGGAATTGTAGTATTAACTACAACCGGAGAATAATACTTTAATTATTTGAATTTGCTGACCGCCTTGCATCTCAAGAGCAAGCCTCTTACACAAGTGTGTTATATTGGTCCCTGTTTCTGAGTCGATATTATCTTGTATGTAATTTTCTTCTTCCTCTGTAAGCATTTTTAGAATTTTCGATTTTCTTAGCAACATTCTACGGAGTTTGATTGAAAAATACTTGTTGTGTTCGGATTCATTTTAAAAAGCTTCTTCTTTTTTGATTAAATGGGACTGTTCTTTCTGATCAAGACCTAATTTAATTTACCAAATAAAAAATAATGATCTTACGTTGGTCTAAGTTCGTAAAGCTTTCAATATACTGTCATGTGTACCTCGTAAAGTGTCATCCACTTCCTTATCATCACATCCACTTATTGAAGGAACCGACTCAGCACTTATGACGTGACCTGGAATAAGAGTTTACGCGACATCAACGTCTACAGAAATCAATCTACTCCTCTTCCTGAGACGCTTTCCACCTTCATCTGCCTGGTGAGTAGGCCATTCTTGGTCGGACCCTCCTACTCTTTCTGTTAAGAACACTCTCGTTTTCTTCCATAATTTCGACTTGGAAGAGGTGGGTCACATTTCCCTGTTATCGCTATGTACCTTGGTTCATTAAAACCTCTGGCGATCTCATTTTGTGACCTTCTGATACATATACACCTGGTTGTTGCAGTAGACGAAGTTGCTGTAGGCCTCCTGTCGTATTCTAGGCTCAGATGAGAAAGGTAAACCAGCAGCGGTCCTGTTATGGTCATACCCGGTACCATTGTTTCCAAGACTTTATACGCTTCCGCTTCCTCAAGTCTGAGTATTTCAGTCTTTGCTACATGTTGACAGAACTCTTGTCGCGTGAAAAGAGAGAATCGGATTAGAAATAAAGATTTTCCAAGCTCTTTGCGAATGTGATCTTGACATCTACAAATGGATTTTTTTTCTTATGGAGTGTTCAGCCCATCTGGAAGTTAAGCATCGTAGATCAATTTGTAATTAGTGTCTAATAATTAGTAATTTTACTAATAATAACAAAACATTTACCTTTTCACTTCTAAAAAGATGGAGGCCTCCTCGCAATTTAGATTGCTGTCTAAAACAGCACACAGAGGATCCAACTCTAATGACAAAAATCCAGCTGTCTGAAAGACAGAGCTTTAGGGGTCCTATTTAAAAAAAGCAAAGTTAATGTACCAATACCCTAGCCTCCTGACACGACAGGTAGCAAATATTTACTCACGAAGCAATCTTCACAAATGCCCATGCTTTAAGTCGCGGCGCTGGAAGACTCCATGCTACTTGCAAGATTTCAGCCGCATTTGAGGAATTTAATCCAAGTCGCAGCTGTGATGCACATTTTATGACAAGATCGGATATTTTAAATCGATATGCCAACTTCAAAACTTCAAGAGATTCATCCATGTCCACCTCCAATCGCCGAATATAAACATACTGCAAATTAAAAATTAAACACCTAAAGTTTATATCAAAAAAAGAGCTAATAATATAGCCTAAAAAAAGGATACACATTGTTCTAATGAGATTATATTGGAAGGGACCAAGAAATTCAGTCAAAGCCTGATATTTGTTTTAAATGCTGTACTAGTAATCATAAAAAGATTGCTGACTCTTAAAAGAAGTCTAAAGCTGTTTGGTGAAGTATCAGGAAGCAACAAGTTTAAGTGTCTTGTTTCGTCTTTCAACGTTTGGTGCTTGAAAAAGGCGTATGCAAACTTTGGAGAGACTAGTCCCAGATAAGATCTGTGAGCCGAAATTGGTTCCTGGTCTGGCCCAACCAAAAAAGTCACATCCTTGAAAGTGTCCTCATCTCTTTCTAGTGCATATTTCATAATATCATTAATGCACTTGTCCCTTCTCCAATCAGGAACAGTAGAGGCGGATTCACTCTCCGTTTCCGGAAATAAAACAGGTTCAAAGGGAATAGTTCGTTGATCTTCTCCACAACTCTGTAAAAGTGAAAGTGGGATCAACAGCTCCTCGTACTCTAACTCTAAAAGCCTTTAATATAGAACATAAGTCCGTCATCCTACAGGCATACACACATGCCTTCTGATACAAGACATTTTTTGCAATACCCCGTATTTTCACTATTACGCTATTGTTTTTCCTTTCCTTCTCTTCCCTCCATTTTAATTGGCTCAGCTCAACAGTTGAAACTACAACTTAGTCGCCCTGAAGAAGGACAGAAGTCCGAAACGTAGGCACCCAAAATTGAAAATTTGATTTCCTAAATTTGTTAATTGATCCCATCTTTGTGCAAGTGAAAGTGTTGTTATTGTGTGCAAAATGGAAAACAATAATATCCCATAATCATTGGCAATCAATCATCATCGGCATTCAGTCAAGAAGTCTCGGTTGGATCAAATATCTAAAGTACTCTATCGCTTCTAATTGTGAGTCTTTCCTTTCTCTTTTTTCCTTATCTAAACCTCACATCAGCGTATTTTTACCTGCATTCTGATACAGACATGTAGGTATGAAAAATGAGTAATCGGTTCTACAAGAGGGGGGGTTAGGGGGCGCAGCCCCCTTAATTTCAAAAAATCCTAACAAATTATATAGTCACATTAAAACACAATTTGAAAAAGGCCTTTTTACGTTTACAAAACACTTACATAGACATAAGAGGGGCATATTTTTAGACTCTGCATAATTATCTGTCGAAATCATGATTAATTAGGGTTGAAATTTTAGATAGAGATAGTATATGAAATAACATTAATTAAGAAAAGTACACGTCCCACCAACATCAACATTGCATAATTGTATTTGTAAATAAACCGTCGCAACGACTTTAGTCAAGTATCGGAGATGGAAAATCTGTTTCTTCAGATGTTTAATGTTCCTTTGACTCTTGCGAGTAGAAATGTGCTATAGTCTCACTTCGCCCCAACCACACCTCCTTGGTGTGACCTTTGACCCTTTGGGTCAAATGTGGTCTTTGTTCCATACAATACATATGTGGAAAAAGAATTGAAGAAAGTTGGTTCTGTGCGAAATTATAGGGCATTTACTGTGTTGCTATCGAGGGTGGAGCCAAGGGGGTGTGGCCGATTGGACTGAAAATCCTTTTAAACGTTTCTTTTGACTCTAGAGACTGAAAATCTGGAATAGTCTCATTTTGCCCCATTTGCCCCAACCACACCCCCTTGGTATGACCATCTGACCCTTTGGGTCAAATGTGCTCTTTGACCTATACTATTAATAACTGAAAACAGAATTGATAAAAGTTGATTCGTTGTAAAGTTATAGCGCATTTACTCTGTTGCTATAAAGGGTGGAGCCAAGGGGGTGGGGCTGATTTGTCGGAAAATCCCTTTAAAAGTTTTCTTTTTCTCTAGTAACTCAAAATATGGAATAGTCTCATTTTGCCCCATTTACCCCAACCACACCCCCTTGGTGTGACCTTTGGCCCCTTTGTTAAATGTGCTCTTTGACGTGTACTATGTATAACTGAAAAGAGAATTGAAAAATGTTGGTTCTTTTCAAAGTTATAGGGCATTTACTGTAATTGCTATAGAGGGTGGAGCCAAGGGGGTGTGGCCGATTTGGCCTATTATCGAACTTAACCTTGCTTTTCACCCTCTGACCTCATATGTGAAAACAGAATTTGAAAAAGTTGATTCTGTCCAAAGTTAGAGCGCGGAAGGACGGATGGACGGATCGACGGACGACACTACCATTCACATAAAGTATCTCCGATACTTAATAAAGATGACAGAAATGACGACCGATCTCCTTGATAGTTTCTACTCCCCGCTGTTATAAATGAAGGGAAAAGGTATGAGTAAGAGGAAAAAATGGATTTCCACGTTTAAATTAGGATTCGTTGTATATCCGGATTGAACATTCGATGAGTTTTGCAAGCAATTTCAGAACATTGAGACACATATACCTATTTGTCCATTCGATCCCAACTAGTAAATGAAAAGTCAAATAAAATATATGAACATTGATAATTATTTAAAAAACACGAATAAAATTATGAATAAAAATAGAATTTCACAATAACATGAGAAAAGTTTTTAACCCATAAAACAAGGGAATACAGAAATTAAGAATAAGACTAGCGTTCTCGGGATCCGGGCAAAGGATAGACACAAAAAGCATGGACAAAAAAGCATGGACAAATAAATCTAGACAGCTCAAAAAGCTAGACAAAACCAATGG
>JAQGBU010000416.1:0-30186 GCA_034698605.1 Isotoma decorata
ATTTAATCATCTCACAAAGCCATTGTCACAAAATCTTCCATCATCAAATCAAAGAGTCGATATCCCGCATCAAAACAAAGCGTGATGTGAAAGTATGTGTTTTTAACTTTAATAGAATCTTGTGTCTTTAAAATTAGACAGTATTTTGTGCATTACAAATTGAGGCGAGTAGAATTCATTGAAAATATGTAGTTGGCATTACATGTAAATTATGATCATATGATACATACATATTTTGATGCCGTTATACAAGGAAAGTGTTTTTACTAACGTCACAAGAGCGGACTAGTACATTTTCTAAATTGTTTGTGAAAGCCACGTTGTTTATGTGTAATCATGAACAGTTACGGATATACAGTATATTACTGTCGAAGGACATCATCATCTTATTCACAGCTTACCAAGGATGAAGACGACATTCAAAGACGTAAAGTTGATTTAAGCCAGACGTACAAACATTTATTCAAGTTTCTAAAGGAGCTCATTATGTTAAATTCGATGCAGTACCTAAAATATGGTACACTTTACTTAAAAAATGCAATCAAGCAAAAGGGATCGCTATAGCCTAGAAAAAAATTGTTTCATTCATTGCCGACCTAGTAAAAGACAATAAGACAACGGCAGGCCCGTGTCCAGAAAACATTTCGGAGGGGGTTTTTTCTACCCTCTCAATATATTTCGGGGAGGACTTAGCCACACCATTTCCCTATCCGTCCAATGTTGATTTTTAGATTTTTTTTTGGGGGGGGGGAGGGAATAAAGGAGTGCTCCATTACCCCATTCCTTAGGTAGGGATTGAAAATTATTTTTCTTTAAATAGTAAGTACTTTTGTGACCGCCTACAACCCCGTATCCCAGACTCCCAAAATAGAAACGCTCCTTTTCATAGGTATTCAAATTCTTGAATTAAACACTCAATAGCATTATAAATCATAACTAGCCTGTAAATCTTTAGAGAAAGACATATCTGTACATCTGTTGGCCTGAATATAGTATTTAGGTCTTTGGTAGTACTTTTGAAGTCAGTTTGACTTACGATTTGAAAATGTCAATAAAAAATTGGGAGGCGTATCAGAAACCGGGGTATGTACTCATATTCAGTTTCGATGGACGATCACCCTAAATGTAACGTAACCTGAGAAATGAAGTAACAATGCTAAACTGTTGATTCCCTTCTGAAAGCAAACAAAAATTATGTGCCTCACATCTACCTAAATACAGAAATTCTAAGCACTGCTGCTAAATACAAAAGCTTCTCGGTTAAGTTCTTGTTATTGCACAAAGAAAAACGTGATGATGATACAAAGCTAAATTACTTCAGAACTTGGGTGTTTATACAATAAAATGTTAAGACTAAAGCACATTGTGAACATGATATAATACAGGGACGCATAGGTACATTGCACTTTGAAGGAAATGATTTTGCCTTGTGTGGAATATGATTTAGAATTTAGAATGCAGGAGAAATATAAGCAAAGCATGCATCACATCATCATGATGACTGCCTTTGCTAAGTTGAGATGAGAAAGTGATGCTGCCACAGGGCATGGCACACGCCGCACGCCGTGATCACATTAATGAGATCTCTCTCAGAATACAATACAGCACGGATGGATGGATTTGGATGGAATTAATCTGATTCACTCACTTTCACTTCCAGTAAGTAATTTACTTTCGACACTATATAGATAGACACCCATATTCATTCGCCACTAATACACCGTAATAAAGTACCCTGCTAAATTTGCACTCATAGAATACCCTCTTGCCCAATCTATATAAGCTTATCAAGTCTCGAGTCTCCACAATTAAGGATAGTACAATAGAGCCAATGCAACTGATAGCTCGACCCTGCCCTGCCCACATTGTTGCTTCTTTCTAAGCAAGTCTGGCATATTTATTTATGAATCAAACTTCTTTGAACAATATGAAAAATACGAATTCAATTGGACATTTAATGTTTTTATAAGGATTTTACGTGGGCATATTTCTAAAAGTGCATGTACCCTCTTTGCCCAGGATTAACATACAGAAAGAGAGAGGAGAACTTCACTTCGAAAAAATTTTGAGCGTGTGCCGTAGTGTCTTGTCGTGCTCTCTTGTATCACCCTTGATCTGTCTGTCACTCAAGTCAGATTAACTTTTATCTGAATGAGGAATTGTCAATCGTCTCTGAGCTGACTTTACTAGGACCTATTTTATTTTACTCTTCATAGAAGTTAGGTAATGTACTTTATAGGATCATAATGATTTTCAGACTTGCCTCAGATTTTATTATGAAGGTTTGACAATCAGTAGGGACTTGAGATGACTTAGCTATCTTATCAAATGATTCATAACTTATAATGGTTGAAAATAAGGACCAATATGTGTTAAGTTTCATTTTATAGAGTCCTCGTCATAGTGCCTTAATACATTCATATTGGACTTGTTATTTTTTTGCTATTGTGACGAGTCATCGTGTTTTTGTGTTTGGACTTATTCACAGTAGGTTTGTACTGGTGACTTGAAAAAAATTCTTTGTGGCATGACAAAGCATTAGCGTGGCTGTCATTGTTATTTTTGATTTCAGACTTTGACTAGATCTCGTTAATGTGATGAATAATGTCAGTGTCGGAGAATAAAATAGTAATAAATGTAATTGAAGGCAAGTTTAGATCCGGTTTGATGGTTGCATTACGCCACAGTAAGAATAACGCTGAAAACGGGTAGCATGAATGGATAAATGAATGAATAATAAAAATAAAAGTCCCTAGCGATGTCCTTCTCCTCTCTTCATGTTGTTCCTCCGGGTCGAAGTTAAAGGCCTGAAGTTAGTTTATTCTTCGAATATGACGCTATCAATATTATTATATTAGGTTTGAGGAGGAAAGAGGCTAATCCTGTTAGAGCTCTAAACCTAAACCCAAAAAGCTAAAGGTTTACTTTTTTGTTAACTCAAGCCAACTGCCTGGATTCTCAGACCCGGGTATAAATATATCTGGATGTCCCACCAAAACCACCGAACACCGCTACCCGGATAAGATGTTATTGGACTTGGTCCTGCCTGCTTGGTTCTATTTCTTAGTGACTGTTACTGATAGTCTTCCTTGATTCTAGTACACGGTGTTATGAAACACTACTAAAAACCACCAGTACCTACTTCTAGAGCAGGCATCTAGAATTCAGCAGTTCAGTTTGGTTCAATGAAGTTTCGCCGAGTCATCACATCTCATCATATTATTATGGCGTATGATCGGGATGATAATATGGGTGACGAACAAGGATCTTCCTTTTTTTCCTTTTCTCCTCTCGCTTTTTGTGTAATAAAAGCTCTTCGTGTTTTCCTCTCTACAAAATGCTACTTACTAGGTGTACAACATTCTACGGACTTCCGTCTTAAACATTTCTGTGGTTTTTACCAACCTTATAGCATCTATCTTCCAGAAACAATCTCATTTTTTTGTCTCTGGCTTTCCATCTGCTCGCTGCATCTTTCATCTCATGATTGAATATATTATTACTTGGGGTTTTCATACAAATATAATAAACGCTATAGGTCGATGAATATACTACCAGTGTTTTTTATTTCCAGGAACAACTTGTTCTTATACTACGATGGAACGATCATATCAAAACCGGAAAAAGAAGCGTCTTCTTAAGATTAGTTATAGTCATATCTACAAGTTATTCTCCAAGCCGAACTTTTATCCATACAGCACGAAATAAGCCAAACTGCTATATCCTAAGATGGTTGATGTATAGTAAGCTTTTAGGCAAGCAAGTTTTTCTTCTTCAGATTTGCGTCTTTTGTAAGAAAATTTTGCATCAAGTTCTTTCTCCGTTTTCAAGAAACCTTGCTAGTAAAAACAGGAGCTTACTCTTGTGTTAATTGGAAAAATAAAGTAAAAAAAATATTTGTAGATGAAAGGAACTGTAATCGTTTCCTTTTCGTATTATAATGCAACACTTCTGTATTTTACAGGTGCAAGGTGCAACATGTAATAACTAGTATCCAATAAACAAGAGAGTAAAAACGTACTACCATAAACGCTTTTTCCATCAATTTTTATATCCACTACATGGCCCAGTTATGTAATCACAATTCGTAATGAAATAAAATACCACGGAAGCAAATGCATAAGAACTTATACTGTACGTCAATTTTGTTAGAGAGATTTTGTAGATTTTTTGCTACTCGTGAATTTCAACACATGATATTAGTTTTTATTAGTTGTGCGGTATTTCCTTTATTTAGCTGATATGAGAAATAGCTACCTCGTCTTGTTACGATGATGCATTACATACATCTCATGTGAAGCGGCATAGTAATACGCTTTATACTACGAGATACAATGAGTAGCAAAAATAGTAAAACTCTTATCATAAAACTGATAAGTGGTGAAAGTAAATACATCATGTATGGGCTAACATCTAGCTAGGTGGGTTTTTAGGTAGCACAATTGGAAAGTCTAGAAAGTGTGTACAAAGTGTTGAATATTATAACGATGCAAACAAAAATTTTACGATCGGAACCAAAAAGTAGATTGTTGTTGGAGATGATTAGATGGAATGTTTTACATCCGTCGTTTGAATTCTTGAAAGAATGGGTTTGGAAATTGAATTGCGTTGAGAAAATCATCATCACCGTCGTCTTTCTAAAGATAAGTCAATGTTATCTAAACTCGAAATCAACTCGGTTTCTATTTTCATATTACCTTATACTATATTTATTAGGAGGCTTCGCATTCAACAAAAGCTATACCATCTTAACGAAGCAACTTGTAAAAGGAGCCTTATATAAGAATTTTATAATCTATCAAAGGCAACATAGAATCCACACTTCTACAGAATTTCATAAGACAAAAACAAAAAAATTTCAACTTCTTATCATATTGTACATAGATAACTTGCGACAGGTTAATAAGCACCTAATAAGCAGAATGTAAATTAAATTTTGCAGGCGTGTTTTATAACTAAATATCTGTAGGTGAAGCAGTGAAGTAGTTACGATGACTTTAATCTAAAAACATTTAGCAGTAATAGTAAGTTGAAGCTCCTTCTTAAATTAAGAATGCAATTTTTTTTATATAAAAACAAATTCCTTGACGAAGTGTAAGGAAAAATTGCATTGACATGGACATACAACCCTATAAGCAATAGGAAGGTGGTAAAGTGGCGATGGCGGTTGGTCGGGTGGGTTAAGAAGAACAGAAAGCTGAGAGTTGAAACTGAAGCTAATCTTTGAAGAGAGACTTTCACTCTGTAAAGAGAGAAAGAGAAGGAATGAAGAACGTTAAAATGGCACAAGATGTTTCCGTCCCTCCTGAGAAGACTATGAAATATTCATGGGCTCAACTAAGCAAGCAGAAATAAGGAAACGAGATGAAATGAGTCTGCCACTCACTTGCTCACCTTGTACACATCCATACCACCACCCAGCCATCCACAACTATAGCTCCCTATTATTACAATAATACCAAATTTGTTCTTTTGGTTAAGAGAGAAGGAAACCCAGTTGGAATACATGTATTCACATAAGATCAAATTCTTTATGGAAAATATGCATACGCGTGCATATCTTTGCCAAAGGTATGGCTAAATATTACTACGTCAGCTATACGAGAAGATTACTGAGTCCGTACTACATGTAAAACCCTTCGCTTTCACTTCATGCATAAAGGTAAACCCTAGTGTGAGTGTCTACTTTCAGCTTTTTACTATAGTTTGCTTCCATGGCAGAATATTAGTAAGATTGGTGGTAGTAGTAGGTACTTGTGAGTCTGGTGAGTCGTGATGTGTGTTAATGGGAGTAGAATACTAAAAAGAAATCAACTTACCTTAGAATTCAAGAGGTTTTCAGTTAAGAATGATTTTTTAACCAGAGATTTTATTAAAATCCACCCCGACCGATCATACCCACTTCAGTTGATCATGAATAGAGCAATTAAAGTAAAAATTTGAATGTTTGCATACGAAAACTATTTGAATAGATTTGTTGATGCTCGCATTTCATCATGCTTTCTTCAGAAATCAAGATTCAAGATTCAATGATTTATTCAATTGACAAAAGTATATGACATGAGGTTCACATCGTTTCCAATACCAGGTCCAATCAAAAAAGAGAAAAAAGGACCCTCGCATGCTTCCTAGACGAAGAGCTCATGAATACCCTCGATACGATATCAAATACTGAATATTTACGGAGCAATTTAATGGAGTGTGGTTGCAGATTTGTTGGGTTACCTTCTTTAAAAACATAGTTTCTGATCCAAGCATAGTTTCTCTTTTAGCCATTAGGTCAGTTTGTAACACACTGATATTGCATGCAGTGGAAAGGGCAATTATAAGCGCCTTTTGAGTATCAGGATAGCATTGTTAGGACTGGATGAAGGGATGTTGAGGGTATGTTGTTAGCTGTGCTAATATGGCTTTGGATTCTAAAGTGTCTAAATAGACACACGAGAAACTCAAAGGTAAGAAAATAAGCCAGCCGAATCTAAACGAGCCGTCAGCAGCTAACGCTTGAGTCGAGCCAAGAAAACCTGGATCACAAATACAAAAGGACCAGCTGCTGCTACCTTATACCATTATGTTCAATGATAGCGAACACGGTAGTATCAGAGGTAGTAGTCACCTAGGTAAATTTGAAAGACTATATGATCACTAGGTTGTAAAAAGAAATATTCATTCCCTATGCAAGTTTCTAGTACTTTTATGGATATTCTAAAATTCTAAAAGTTCATCCAACACAAGTAAATGCACGTAACAGAAAGTACTTTCTCTTTTTAAGACTTCGGCATATTATGCACTCGAGTCATAAGTACTCGTATGGATAGTCCTGCACCACCGCTGCTAATGCAACATCCCTATTATATTCTAGATCAACCCGTAAGTGATCCTACACTATGGTTGTGTGCACGAATATTATGAGAACTTTTGGATCTTCTTATTTTTCTGGGGGACTTCACTCGAGACTCAAGAGTCTCTTTTATGCTCTTCAAAATGGCTCAGTAAAAGTGGTCTAAGACACTACTAATACTGCACCGTACTTTCCACACCAAACCATGGGTACTAAGGACTACTACAAACTGCAAACTGAAGCACGACGTATTCTACGTGTATGGTAAGAAGACAGGTGATGCTTGAGAATGGTAAAGGGTAGATGATTAGTACATCTCAGTCTGTTGCTCAATACATCACTTAACTTCACATCTCTGAGTCATGATGTAACATTAAACATGGCTGTGGTTTTAGAAAACTATTTTACGAATATTTTCAAATTTATATTAACGTTCAATATGGGGTTGTTACCATTTCTTTATCTTTCTATGCCATTTCTGAAGGAAAAGACCCACATTTAATGCCTATGTTTATGATACTCTGGCAGTTCTTCGTTTCTTGAATCCTAATACTACTTATTGATCAATATGTTTATGAATTATTGTCTGATTATGAGAATTTATTGGTTCTGAACTAGTACTTCGTGAGATATTTAGATGCCCCAGTTTTGTATCAGGATGAGAAATTTGGACTGGAGACTTTCAATTATTTACTGCTAAGTAGCAAACGCTAAGGTTAAGGGTGGGTTAGATAAAAGGCAATTCCAACCCTTCTAAAAAGATGTATCATTGACATGTACTTTCACCTAACTCACATAGTTATATGTGAAGCTTGAAAATAAACACACTTTCTCTTTGCAAAATCCCATGCATTTCTTTGTATTTATAAATTACATCTTAGTTTAGTCACATCCGTACCTCAGTGCAATAGCTGGTGAAAGAAACACTCGTAATGTTTCAGTCTAAAGTGTGTTGAAAATAAAGCTAAGTTAAGAAGCAAGTTAAAGAAACTGATGGGATTATTTTCATATCATCATGCAGCATGGCATTACTACATTATGTACTTACGTATGTGTATTAAGGTATCATTACCTCATTGTATAATTTCATGTTTTAAAGTAGGCTTTCTCCAAGTCTAATTTGAACTCAGCTGCTGCTGATCCAACTGGCAATATTATTAGTATGTTATAGTCCTCTTGAGAGCCTCTTGACTCTAATATGTGAATAGAGTGTATAATAATAAAGAGGAAATAATATTAAAGTAATGTAGAAGTTACTATGATTCTGTATAGATGTAAGTATATTTGCAGGTTATATTTACAAACATATAATATGCCTAGGAAGGTCGGATAAAATTATGAATTTGTGTATGTAAAAGTACGTCATGTTCCAGATATGGACTGTGTGTGTCATATAGGATGATATGTACTAGTTGGTGTACTTACATTACTTACATATCATCATGTTTTAGAAGAGTTTTAGTGACTAGTCTCTAAGTCTCACTAGTTGGAATTTGGAGTTGGAGAGTGTGTGCATAAAATGAAATTAAACTAGAGAAGGTTTATGGGTAATATTTGCCGGTAAATTACATAATTTCCCCTTCTTTTCTTAAAGGGGAAAAATCTTATGAGAAAATGAGACTGTCTGTTTGAAGAAGTGTTATTGGAATACTCTGCTTTCCCAGTCTGACTTTTCCTCATAGTCACCTCTGCCTTTGATAATAGGATGCTCTAGTACTTTTCATGCATCTATTCTGCCTCCAAGATATTTTTTTTCTTTCTTCTACATTTTTAGTATATGAGATTTTGATGACCATTATAATATTTCCTTCTAACATTCCATTTCCTAACTTCTAAATGCGTTCTTAATGAATAATCATAAATTTTCTACCCTACTCGATTCATCCTGAAAAAATATTCATTTCTCAGTGAAACTTTCTCTTTATCATCTTACAACATAACACCCAAGTCTGAGATAGCCAAGCCTAGTCATATTCACACTTACAATCTCAATCAGTCAGCTCAGCTTCTTTCTTATTTCTCCAAGGATGAGATTTTTAGTCTTCTTGGAAGTTTGGGAAAGCAATGAAACAGCTTAACAAAAATTATACATGAAAATAGAATATAATGTTTCTGTTACTACTCTATATAATATACCTTAGGTTTCCGCATACATGCATGCTTACCCTTTTTAGAACTCCTTGTATTCGCTAGTAGCAATTTCCTTGAAAAATCTGAAAATTACAGCTATACGCGATAAAATTATGTCCAAGGATACAGATACCCTTAAATAAAGGGAAGATAATACAAAAATAAGAAAATGGGAAAGAGTTCTCCCTATTTTTCAAATAGATCTCACAGTTTTTCATAAAGATAAATATATTTCTGTTTTTTAACATAAAACAGTTGAAAATAAGTTTAAAACTCTTCCAGTTGTGTGAAGGATATGAGTACACCTTATAATCTGTAAGAGTTTTAAGGGATGGAATAATTCCTATCTGTTTATTCCTGTGTATAGGAAGAGAGACTCAAAGAGCCAATTTGCATGCACAGGGATCCCCTTGTCCTCTTCTGGTTCTGGTGTTATCATCTCTCCAAACGACCAGCACCACCACCACCACCGCTACCATCACCTTCCTCGGGCGATTCTTTTATGGATGATTCTTTTCACCCGTTCTTTTCTCTCGCACAATAATAATGCCTAAGTATAAAGGTAGGTAAGCACGTAGAGGGTGTCTATTTGTGTAGCTAGTCACAAGATTATATGTATATGTACGTATATGTCATTACATTTCTTTTTACATCGATCTAGCTACAGGATGCTGCTGCTCACCATTATTACTACTACCCTGAGCTCTTGAATACTACTTATACTACTGATGTTGTATTGTACTCCCAAGGGCCAAGCCAAGACGACCAGACGAGACCAGGGTAGATCATACCATGGAGAAGTTGGAAATAAGAGGACGAAGAGACGGAAGAAAGTGAAAAGGGACGAAGTAATCAAGAAAGAAGGTAAAAAACGAAAGAAATTGTGCAAAATGCGTGGAAGAATACCTAAGGATGGCGAAGACTATCGTACTAAGAAGAATGGAAAGAAAAGGAACATAAGCATCAGTAGCCTGCGAATTGAGACCACAGGCAGGCACAGAGACTAGGCAAATCTCCCTTGCCCATTTCAATCTATTATGCAAAGGCTTTAGGAGAGATCTTCAGACGTCGGTTGCTAAGTGGAGGCTGGGGTATTCAATTTCAATGGTGGAAATAACACGATTACTCAGTGATGATTCTGCCTGCCTCCCTGCCAGCTACCTCTTGGAAATACTGCCACCAGTATTTGGTGATCATTTTGAATGAATTTTATTTTTTCTAAAAGTACTAAAAGAAGACTTCCAAAGCGGACTTGAGTTCTTGTGGGGTGTAAAAGTAGCACCAATAGAAATTGCTCGTGATGAGATCGTTCCACTGTCTACGTAGATATATTATGGTTGTGGATGATGGATTTCATGTAAATTATCCAGTAAATGAGAAAACTTGACTGACACCCAGACGCTTTATTCCTTATGCTGGGCTACATACTTGGAATTTCAATGCGTACTCACAGAGTTTATGCGAACTAAGAAATTTTGTGTTTTTTCTACACCTGTGTACATAAACGTTGTCCGTACCTGAAGTTTTGCTTACAATAGGATGAAAACTAATGACAAGGCTCGGATGGACCCTAGTGGTTGACAAATTACAGGGATAAGGGGGCAAATGGTGAACATCTATACCCGTGGCAGTCCCCTTTGTTCCGCTGTTATTGGAATTTGTTGGTGGAAACGAAAATATTTTGTGATCGGAGGTGGTAAAAAAATTATGGTATGATACGACTAACTTGGTAGAATGTTATGTAATATATTCAGTCAGTTATTTGTGGGTTGCAAGTTATACTCACAAGTAGGGTTCAACATAATTGAATCGATAAGAAGTGATACTTCCATTTATATTTGCACAAACTATAAAGCAATTTCAAAATAAAAACTAAAAAAAACGCAGATCTCTTAGATATCTCACAGATCTTACAACTCTAAAATGTGTTAGTTTGATTTAAATCTTTTCTTGAAAAATTAAATGCCTTAAACTACGCGATGTCCATGATAACCTACCCAGATAGAATTTCATGAAAATCTCTTTATTAAAACATAACAAAGTGGAACTGTACGCTGTAACATAGCCTGCGGAGAAATGTAATTTCAACATTGGGTAGACTTTCCCAAAACAAAAGACAATTGAATTGTGAAAGATTAGCCACAGATTGAATTATACAATACTACTCCCCAAACTAAACGGAATGAATGAAAAATGAATGCATAAAGTTTGACTCGACTTATTATTCTTGCAGCAATACTGGCCCAAATTGGAAAGATTTCTCGGTAATAAATAAACCCCATACGGTTATTTCTCACAGGTCATGAATACAGTATGAACTAAAAAGAGCAAAAACTAGAAGGGCAACACAAATAGATCAGAATTGATATTTATTTATAATATCGTTTCATTCTAACTGTATGTCTACTGTATAGGCTGATGATATAAGAGTGTGAATAGTACCTCTGTGAACTCTTAACACAGGAAATGGAAACGGGATCAAAACACGGAGTTAAAATTTGAGTTATGAGGCTTTTAGACTAGAAATATTTTCAATTGCTTGAAAATAGCTGTACATTTCTCTTGGAGAATGACTGGAATAGAATATTATTTTCTCTGTTTGCGAATCAACAACATAATTTTGCCCTCCCTTGACTGAGCATAATAATTGCTGCACAGTGCAACTCAAACACATTAAACCTTCAAGTACCTCACATGCTCCCCTTCATACGGTCTACGATGCATAGCAATTCTTAGAATACACTAGCAAGTGAGAGTACAAATGGTAGCATTTCTATTAGAATATTCCACTTACTTAAAGTATGAAATTCAAAATGCAGTTGTGCCATCATCATAGATGACATGATGTTTGAAATCTTCAGTCTGAACTAAAGTAAACCTCCTGGAAGGTGGTAGAGGAAGCAGAGGGTACCCAAAGCTGTGATCCCATCCCGCTGTGATCAAATTTAGCTCCAAGTTATTTGTTGTTCCCCTTGAATGACAGAAAGCTACAGGGGTCGCCCGGAAACTTGCGACCAAGGGAAATCGCTTCTGACCCGCCTCATTACCCCAACATTGTTGGTGGGAGAAACCACTTCCGTGTTTACAAGATGCTTGCATTTCCTTTAAGTGTGCAGAAAGCTAAAGTCTATCGGTTGGTTGAAAAGAACTATAAGGAAAGTGTCGATTGCAAGCCTAGGATGAAGATAGGTAGAAAATGAGCACAAGCTCTTCCGAAGAAGATTAATCGAATCCTAAGAAAGAATCAAAGACATCATGACGTGACAATTTTGCACAAATTTATCATACCAAAACGGAATCAACAATCATTCAAGGTGGCATTTCAACAATTTAGCATGTCACTGAAATGGAAAGATAGGCACAATATCGGCTTTTAGCTTAGATTGCCCCTTTAACTCTTTACTTTGAAGCTGACATTAATATAGAGATACGAGACCTATGAATGCCCCAATACACATTTACACAGATATGTTCATATTTTGCAACTCTCGTGTCTCGAGTGAAAGTTGCATGAAATATTTTATAAAAGAGGGCAAACGACTCTCCAGGGCTTGTCTCAATGGACCTTTCACATTCAATAAGATAGATGAGAAAATGCGATCTCTGTCCTTGGTGGTTACACTATCTTTTGCAGATTTACATAAGTTCTGCAATGCTTCTACTACTCTACTCATAACTAGAGAAGGGCCCTTTCTCTATATTTATTTCTCTATTTTATGTCCTAGGTTTTACACTCTTCTGTAAAAACTACTGGAAAATTCCTAAATGTGTATAAACTTGTATCTCTGAATGCGTAAGACATGTATGAAGTTTGATGCATAAGGATATAGCATAAATGTATAGTCCATGACTTGGATTACGAGTAGTTGTATGTGTGCGTGATACATGTCGTTTTAGATGGAGAAGCCATGATACGATTCAAAAAAGCAAGCAAATCCTCGGGGCATACATGAATGTTATGTGATATCTTTTTCTCTTGAAACTTTACAGGGAAGAAAGTGTGCAATTCATAACTCGAAAAAGTCGTAAGCGAAAGTATTTCCGTAAATCGTTTCACTTGAGCTTATGAAGACTAGTGTATCGTATTTTTCTACAAGTATCCTTTCTCTGTACAGAGTTTGAGATGGTACGTTATCCTTATTTGATCTTTAAGATGTTCTTCGTGTGTTTTCCTAGTATGAAAGTGTTTTTTCATGGATTTAAATCAATTTGTTCCATCTATTCGTACATGGAGAAGTGCGATTCAAGCTTATTGTGTTTCTCTAGCTTTTTCTTCCTTTATGTATTGCAAAATACTTACCAAATTTAATTGGTTCATCGTAATGTTTTACGATTTATTTGTTTTCAGTTGATTTATAATTATTACCTATATTTATCATCTTTGCTATAAGTCGTTGACATGGAACGCTCATTGACTGCCACAGCTATTTGCATGCATCTCAATTGAGTAGGTACTAATCAATCAGCCAATTCCTTGTAACAGTGAAACGGCAAAACGACACCAGTTTATAAAAATGCTTGTTTTAAGAACAAAATATCTAAAGAATAAACCAATCCACGTTGTTATATGTGATTAAAAAGAGTTTAAGGAATTAGAAGTTATTAATCAAAAGAAATACAGAGACAGTGGCAATGTAATAAGTAGAAACACACATACACACCCACACACATATTTAGTCCGAGTGAAGTAAAGAGAGAAAGAGAAAGTGAGAGATAAAGAAAGAGTCAAGTTGGCCAAGTTGACTTCTTGTGGTTTGACTCAAGGAGATGGTGAAAGTCAAAAGAGAAAGTGGTCAGAGTTCCTTTCCTCTGTCCTTTTCTTATGTGTTTAATTTCTTAAGTTACTTTGACTTGATTTGTGAGACTGGGTGAAAACCTACAAAAGGACATAATCCCATTAACACCATACTCAACTCATGAGAGTTACAGTATACTTAATATAATATAATAATAATAGCAGTATTAGTAGTTGCAGTGGTAGTACGTGGTATCAGTGTATAACTTTTAACCAAGTTGTTCATACTCGAAAAGTAAACTGCCTACTCTTAACCCGGATATATAAACTACACTTAAGGAAAACGCTATCCGTAAGCAGTTTTCCCATTATCGCTGTGTGGTTTGAATTACGATAAGACTTTTACCAGTTCCTTTTCCCTTCTTTGTACGTAGGTACTTTTCTCTTACTTACAACACAGCATTCTTACCCAACTAATACGTTTGTTAAACCTTACACTTTCTCTTTCATCATTCTAACCCACCACAACCCTGGGTGATGTAGGAAATACGTAAGAGAAATGAATACACCACATCGTATATGTATATAATATTCAATGTTAATAATATAGATTCATGGAATGTATAACTAATAGCGACACTTTTGACGAATCCGCAAGATTTGTGAAGCTGAAGGTTCAATTTGAGAAATGACGGGTGCCTTTCCCACTTCTCAACAACCGACCAAACCGAATGTAATATCCTTTCATCGTAACTTTATTACTTTGCAGGCCAAGTTGCGTAGAAGAGAGGGGGTACGAAAGTTCTAACAACACATAGAAGCATCCTGGGGAAGAAAGTGTTCAGAATTTGTAAACTAGAGGAAAAACACGTGAAGAGATTGATGGTTAAAAGTCAAAAAGAGATTTGCATTGCTTTTTGTATACAACACTGTAGATGTAGAATTATGGAATATAAATTTGCACACTTATAATATATGTATAGAATTATTGTTTCTTAGAGCCTGGACTATCCAAATATTTTATTGTGTCAGTTTTAGAAATTCCAAAAAGGTAATTGCACGTTCTGATTCAGTTTGATAACATAAATATTGAAATTAAACTAAAAAATGTTTTTTTTGGGTTTGTTCTTTTGATAGCAGTACTGCAAGAAGTGAATCTTCCCGTGGGAACACAGTCAATAGTACTGTAGTATTAAGAGTTAAAAACAGTTTCTATATTGCATTGGTATTTTAACAGTAGTCAGTCAGTACTGAAACGGGTATAATTCATAGAACCAAGGAACTGTTAAGAGTTGAAGATGAAGCAATAACACATCTTTGACGGGTAGGGCTTCGTAGATTTCTCTGAGATCTCTGTAAATGCGGTTGTGATGCTGATGTCGGTAGAGGTGTTAGTGCTGGAGATAGTGGTGGTGAATATATAAATATAAATAATATGTATGAGTTAAAGAAGCATATCAAGTAAGTTAAGAGGAAGTGACTTAAGAGTTAAGAAGGGTGAGAGAGGGTTTCTTTGGTTGCAGAGATTCACTCAGTCATAGCAATCCTTAGTTAATCTGATTAACCAGCTGAGATCTAAATAATGCATCTTTTACCAAGAGGAGAAAGCAGTATGGTAAGGGAAGCAAAGCACTAGGAGTTAGGAGCATCAAAAGGGAATGAAAGACCGTCGTAACGCCTTTCTTACTTTCTCCCTTTGTCTTCTCCTTGTTACATGCAAGAAGAAAATTAATCGAATTAAATCTCCGTCTTGGCGAATAATCGCTCAGAAATGCTTCATTTGCACATTGCTCTTCATCTACTACTGTCATTTTGCTACGTTTAAGTACTATCCTATCCAATAATAATAATATTAGCACTACAGCACAACAAGTTATGCAATATTATATAGAAACTGGATGTAAAAAGTTGGCTCTCTTATCTTGGTTAGTTTGCTCATCCTTATTCTTCAGCTTTGTATTAGTTATTTAAATTTCCCTTTTAACATCTCTTGTCTCTCACTTATCTTCACCTAACAGGATAATTATAGAAATCAATTGACTCCAGAAGCTATTCTTGCCAACTTTACCCTTGAATAGAGAGCTGCATAATTGTTGATTGTATCTACCCAACTACTGGTTGGAGTACTTATAGTACACCTGTGAATGCAGTGAATTAGAGAAAGTGAATTGAACCAGTAGGTAGGTAATTCAATGTCTGAGGAGTTTACTTCTAATGCAAATCAGCTCTAGGTTGGACTCAAGTGCATACCGTTATTAATAGGCTTAGAAGCCCATCGGAATAAATAATTCCGTAAATACAATCCAACATAACATGTGAAATAATCATCTAACTTTTTTCTAAGATTAAAACATTACCCCCCCCCCCCCCAGAGGGAGGAATAAAAGAAAAATACGGCAAATAATGAAACGAATTGACAAGGGGTATTGTGGTTCAAAGGTTTCTACAACTGCAACTGGGTGTAAACTAAAAAGTCCTAAAGCATACTGATGTTTGTGAATAGGCAAAATAAAAATGACAATCACCAGGAAATTAAATTAATTTCACTTTAAAATCATCAAATTTTCTATTTAATTTATCTATGCATTTGATTAATTTTCTAGGAAACAAAAACACATTATAATAACTCATTTTTTTGTGAAAAAAATTCAATAATTTTCGCAAATCTACAGTGAAAATTACTAACAACTTACCTATATAATGTACTTATGATCAAAGACATTTTCCTTTCAAATATCAGCAATAACATGTTTTCTCTAATTTAATTCAATTTTAGTTCACTCACCCCCTTTGTTTTCTATTTGATCGATAATCAAACCGAACCAAACAAGAAAAAAAGAAGCGATCAGTTTGTCTTTTTGATTTGATGTTTAAAATCCAAGAATACGTCAAATGGAATGCTGCTTTATTTTAGCTTTCTTTCTTTCATGTCCTAACAAATATAAACGCTACTGGCTACTTTTGCAACCAAGACAGTTCATATAAAGATAGACACTGCTTCACTTCTTTTGACTTGAACTCCAAAGCCTAACTCTTTTTGAAGATGAGTGTCAATGTGCAAAGCAAAAGGAGATGTATGTCTTTATGCAGTATGATTACCAAGAATTTTTATATGACTTCTTTTTAGAGACAATGTGTCTGTTACCCCTGAGTAGATATCGTTGTCCGATGTCCAACACGAGATTGGAAGATGAGATTTCTTGAGGACGGGGAAAGAATGCAGGATGAATCTGTGACAATCAAATGACTATCCCCCTAAACAGTAGACCCTGTCTGATATAACCAATATGTACCGTTAGCTTGTACTACAATGTTTCAAAGTATAGCCCAAACCGTTTCACATCTTTTCCATTGTAGATATATACATTGTTAAGTGTTTCACTTAGTCTTGTCCTTTTCAAGACTAAAGAATAGCAAAGCACAAATAACACGCATACCATGTCTAAAATCCTCAAGGCTTTTTCTAAAGACAAGTTTGGATACATACATACCTTTGCTTAGCTTATTGCACAGTCAACACTCAACTCTGCCCAGCACACAAAAGAGTGAAAGCATAGTGTAGTATCAATTTAATCCAAACGAAAAATGGACTAGGAAGAAGAGGAGCGACCAAATTAAATTTCTTCTCATTAGAAAAGAAAGTTTTCTTTTTGAGACGGAGGAAGTGGACCGTGTGGTTAATGTCCTAAGAATTTCTTATGGTCAAGTCAACAGCTACAATGAAATGGCTTTTATACCTTACAAGTCTTTATCTAGGCTAAAGTAGGAGTACAAGATACATATTGTTGTAACTGTACTGTGATACGTAAATTGGGGCTTGGGTATAGTTACTATTCCACAGAAAGGGTCCACAGTTTTGTTGCAATCCTATAAAAGAGAGATACAAGAGAAAGCATAATGGTTTAACTCTCCTAATCCAAGTCCAACTCTTGTTTAGTATAAAAGTACAGAGGAAGGAGCAAGCTCCTACAGAACGAACAAGATTCAAAGATAAGAGACAACAAGTCGACTACTTTAAGTGTCCCCTTCTTATCAAAGTTTTTAGCTCTGTTGTCAATAGAATTGTCCAAGTGTGCTCATTTCTTTCATTTAACCACTCTCGTCCAAAGTTAACATTATGTAGCAGTTAGAAAGTACCTAATATGGTAGAATAGTAGTATGGATAGAGCCATTGTGAAGATAGTGAAAGTAGAAGTTGTTCTATTACTTTTGAGATATTGTATGATAGATATAGAGGGTGACAAGGAAACGGTATAAGTGACTAGGCTTGATGGTCACTCAACTCATCGAAGTAAACTCTTAACTTGTCTTCTTTTCTTTTCCTCTTCCAATACATCTCCCTGTTTCTTTTTCCACTTAGACATCATCAACTTCTACAACAACCAACCCACTCTTCTCTGTTCAATTGACTGAGTTGTATTGAATCTTGTGAAGACGTATGAGTGAGGAAGAGTGTCAGAGAAAGGACTGAAGGGCCAACATAACATTTCACATTTCAATGAGATGTTGGACGTACATCCAAGGTAAACATGAACGTGATGTTACATGTAATAGCTTTGAATCATAGTAACATTTCCAAAGTTAACTTTTCTATTTATGACAAGAATTTTCCCTAAGAAATGTTTCACAACTTGGATCTACGCAGCTACAACTTTTTTTTTACATTTTATTCAGAATTTGGGTCAGCGTAAATTTGTTTTGAAGACATTTCTAAAAATAAATACTAGATTGGTTAGTGTTGTTTGCTTTTTAGCTGACACATGAAAATATCATGGTCAATAGAGCCAATAACAAATAATAAAGGGCTTCTACTTTGCATTCGTATAAAAGTTTTCGAAACTTTTGCTTTCCTGGTTTTTAATTTTGTGTAAAAAAAATTGGAAATTCTTATTAGGCTGTGGAAATTTCTGATTTTTTCATATTTGATATTTTAACGAGTTTTTATTACAACTACACGGACAGAGAACCCTTCAGTTCCTAATAAACTTTGGAAGAGATGACCTGGAGTATTTTACGTTTTTATGGGTCTTTGAAGGACTTGAAAGAAGATTTGAAACTTTACAAGTATCAAACAGGGACAATTTTGTTGTACTCAATCACAGCCAACTTCTAAACATTAGATAATTCGAACCTGTTGATGTGTTGATGACTAGCTTTCTAAAAAAATTGGGATAAAAAATATAGCAAGCCCGATACACAAAAGGGTTCGTAGGAATAACCCATTATACATGACGATTTTGTCCAGTTAAAATACATCTACAAAATAGAGAAAGGCTTGCATAATATAGACGTATTAAAATCTCTGAGAACATAATGACCCTTAATAGGTAAGGCTACATCCATGATATGATAACACCCAACTTAAAATAAGCACTTTTATAAGCTATCAAGCTGCAATTATTGTGGTTCTGCAGAAAAAGAAATGCTCGACACGAAACTGTAGGTGATTATATTCCCGTCCGACTTTTTCCAGTCAGTAAACCTATATGCTCACGAAAGGAAACTTCCGCTTAAACGGACCTTTACTCTTGGATACAACTACAGAGCATATTATTACAATATACTTGAAGTACAATACCCTCCCTAGAACTTAGTGAACTATTATGTGTTATTATAATAGTTAATCCCCTATTGAATTTCAAGTCTTAAATGATGACGATGATTATGAAGACCTCAAGTACCCCATCGTATTATCAACTTTTTCTAGCTGTTTGTTTGTCATACGAGGCGTTCCAGGGTCGTCCCATTCCAATGAAACATTGAACCAACCGTGGTTCACCTCCCATTGAGCTAGATCTATTCATTTGAGTTCTTTTATCCATTCATTCATCGGAACTTTTATCTTTACCTTAAAAAATGCACACTCTTCAATAACTATCCAACTGATATGGGGGAACGAGAATAGAATTACTAAGCGGCCGCAAATAGAAAAAAGAAGCATAGACACTGTAGAGAGGCAACTACTCGCTTATAATAAATAATAACAGATGATAAGTACCTATTATTAGCAAGGCAAGGAGAGAGACCCTTTTCGAGGATAAAAAATATCACAATGACTTAAGGTTGAAGTTTACACATCAGAAAGTTATTTACCATAATAATTCTCAGGATAAACTTTCAACATATAATATCTGCTTAAGTTATTAATCTAGGAAAAATTGTCATTATGAAATAGTTTTCTATTGCTCACAGCTCTATTCACAGCTGAATTTGGTTTCCAAACCCATACCTGCACCTCTCTAGTATTAAGTATTACAATAAAACCAGGATATTATTTAAGATCTGAAACCTCACAGTCAAAAATTAAATCTTATTTCATTTCAAAAGGTGTAACCGTCAAATATGCTCATATTTTCTCACCTCAAAATTTGAATTCAAAATGCTTAAACGGTGAATTGCCGTTTGTGTACAATTAACTAACATTGTTCAATAAGCTGTGAACGTAAGACGTTGGTTTATGCTGGATTAAAGTTGGCCTAGGTCTAGGTCTAGGTCTAAATAGCCTTAAATGCTGTCAGTATATCAAAAGATGAACACATGAACACTGCTTAATCATTGTTATTATATGAAGGACATGTTTACTTTTATATTAGTTCCAAACGGATAAGTTTTGCATTTCGTTAGACAGGCTACCAAACCGAAACTAAAGACCTTAAGTGAGCTTCCTGCCGATTTTCCATCGCCATAAAATTCTTTTGAGGCACAAGTATGCAGATTTTTAATAGCATGACGTTAAAAGTATTACAACAAAAGCGTACTTCAATACAGTAGTAGTATGCAAATATTTATTGAAAAAAGTTACAACCCTTCATAAAAATTATGGGGCTAATTGACTTTTACTTCTGGACATAAATTATACAATTCCCATACGTGTTCTTTTATTTTTTTCTCCTTTGAATAGTAATACAGTTTGTAACTATTTGAGGAAAGTAATACTACCTCCTTAGGATATTATAGTATCTAAATATCCCCTTTAAAAGGCATCATCCTTATCCTTCTTTTACTTTCTTTCATATCCTAGGCCCAATTTTTATTGCAGTAAAAAAGCAATAAATTCCTTCTACGTCCTGGAATGTGCTATGATTATGACAGAGGGGGAAGTACTTATTCAAAATTCTGAAAAAGGACTTGGCCCAGAAGCCTCCTTCGTCTTTTATATAGGTATACATTTATTATTATTATTATACGCAACGCACATATGTCACTGTGTGTGAGTCAGTAACAAAGAAAAAATGCCCGCATGTATCTACTGAATTCTCTTTCGTACACCAATGCATCTATTATAAAAGCATCTTGTAGATATCTAGGATATAATATGTATTAGAAGACATGGATTCGTTAAAAGCTAAAAAAAAGTCCGACTCGATCTGGTCTATTGCGGACCCGTCCGTATTTTACAAGGGTAAGTGTAATACGAAGGTTACCTCAGTACTTAACAGAATGGGAGCTGGGCCATTCTATGTTGCATAACTTTGTTAGCTCGTCTTTGAAGTATAAAAATGTTTGGGGTAAACGAGCGTGAGACAATTTTTGACATGAAATTGAAATAAGAAGGAATATTCATACAGACTTAGGCTGGAGATAGATTAATATAGATTAGCTAATTATTCCGTAATCTATACGTCTGGAAACTTGGTTTGAGGCCGGTATTTCTCCAGAAGATTAGTATGAATGAGCGATAAGAGATATAAGTTCGAGAGTTTTAAATAGATAATTTATTAAATTAAGCACCGGATTTATTAATTCGTACCAGTAGGTACGGTGAGTGTTTAGCTAAATGAGATTTTGACATTAACTGTATTCTTGGGGAATTTAAGAATTATTAGACTTGAATCAGTTCTTCTGTTTTAAGGCTTTGCTAATAAATTAAAAACAATGAAAATATTCGAATGTTCCTAGCTATATCGAATGCAAAGTAAACTATCTAGAACAGTAATCTTTTCTATTATGACAAGAAATGCTTTTAACTTTTACTTTAAAAACAAACTTTTTTCCAATTCTGGAAACAAGAATTAAACATGCATTTGGGTTCATATTTAGAAAAGCGTTCGATTTTAATCTTTTCGGAATGCATGTAATCCAAACAACACAGTCAAATACAAAAATGAACGGAGAGTTTGTGTTTGGATTGATTTTGTTCGTAACTTGGATTTTATGGGCGAGCTAGGGAAAAGTAGTGATGGTTTTATTCATGGGTATTTTAAGGGTAAAGTAGGTATTTATCCTGGCATTTGTGCACACTTGAGTGATTATGAATCTCTTTTCTGTCCAATTTTCAGTAGAAAGTGTCTCCGAAGAAAGGATAAGGATTGATTAAGTGCGGGGTGAATGGGGAGAGTATGACCGCAAGGGTAACCGCTGACTGACTGTATGTCAACGTCGGGTTCTTCCTCGGTCTAAGAATGCTCCATTAATCCCGTATGGACTTCTGGAGTTAAAAAAATACGGGAAACTTTTGCATTTTTATGTAAGGGGACCTTGTGCCCTTAGGCTATTAAATAATTCTTTCGAATGATAAAGTTATTCATACCAGCGGCATAAGGTTGTATAAACTAAATGCAACCTTCTTCCATTGCATACCCTTTACTAACTAACTATTTATTACAGTTCTTTGAATCCAAAGCCCTTTCAGGATTCGGGGATACGAGTAAGGTTCTTAAAAGCAAAGGTAGTTTTTTCCACTAACAAAAGTCAGAATTAAGTCGTCTTTCCTTTACATCGCTGTATTCCTTTAATAAATTTACAATGTTGAGTAAAAAAAAAACTTTAGATATTCTGGAATAGCCTTATTACGGAAGGTCAGGTAAGGTTATGAGTAGACAGCTCACAGCTGTGAGATACAATTTATGTACATGTGATTTATAAATTTAAATGTATAAAATGAGTTTAAGTATCCCTGTAGTTTTCCTGGTAAAAAATACAGGAAATGAGGGATTAATTTTTTGGTCTTTCATACATACGGGACTGTTTGCACTATGTAATAATATTATCCCTGTGAAGCATGTTCTCTATTGCGTACGAAGTCCAACTCTGGTGGATACGAATTGACATTATTGGTTGCATAATTAAATTTGTCAGAAAGCAGAACTCAAGGATTTAGAGCCTCTATGGTACACCTCAATTCAGAGTATGATAAGCCAGAAGTTTGTTGATACCAGGGAGCAAAACTAGTCAACGAAAAACACGTATCCATTCACTATTTCTATCATGCGGGTAGAAAACTAAACTACTTGGCGATGTTAGTTATTCTGATGGTGCTTTGTGTACCAAAATTATTTGCTAAATGATCAAGGGGAATATATCTGTCATTTCAGTTGGACAAGTACTACAACAAAGAAATAATAAAAGTACTTTACCTATACGATCCTTAATTCAACAGCAGAGGTTTAGTTGATTCATCTCTGTATATATTTTTAGCTTAGCAGTTATTGATCCACTTACTTCGAATACCTTTACTATGCAAACTTTGTGATCACCAGATCACTAATACTTACACTACTACCTACGTTGATTTTGTGGGTAAATCTGCTGTAGCTTTGTTGTAAATCCTTCGTCTATTTGAGGATGAGAATACAAACTTTCTAGTCAAAAGTCACCACGTGAAGATAATAATATTAGACTATTCTGCGTAATGCAGTATTAAACAATATCTGGAAATGACAAGAACTTACATGACCCACCTGAAATCAAAATTATGTTTATAGAGAATTAGTCAAAGTATTTTCATATCGGCAGCCTAGCAATGATTAAAATCAAGATGAAAAAGTTAATTTGCTCTGGTAGTTGAAGATTAAATCGTGCTCTATTCCTACTTCCACATATCGTACATATTGTACAAAGGAAGTCTTACGAAAGATTGTTCAATAATATTCATTTGAAAGTTTGGCAAGACTTTTGAGTCTTCCTCATTTCTTCTGATTATTGACGACGGTCTTGGAAAATGTCTCCCCGGTAATAACTACTTAACCTGAATTTCTCCAAAAACAGAGTTCACGATCTCAAGGTTTCCTTCAGACATCACTTCTTCATCATTTTAATGATCTCCTACGAGACTCTACCCACAACGAAGGAAGGAAGTAAACCAAGTCAACAAGAAAGAATCCCTAAAACCACCAACCACTACTACTGTATTAACTGGTTGTATACAAATCACCCTTGTTAATCAGGTAAACTTACCGTACAACAACTTTCACTACCAATCTACACTAGAACCCTCATTGTTTTGTTACTACTACGTATGTTGAAGGCTGAAGATGAAAGACAACGGGATGTTCGGTTTCTAAAAGAGCTCCTAGGGTTAAGCTTCATTAGCTTCTTTAACAAAGTAACCCTAACTGCTATCATTCCTTTGGTTATACTGTTGGTGCACTACTCCTAGAGAGAGTGAGAGTGAAGAGATGTATTATACTGTAGTGAATTAGATTGTATTGGTTGTTGGTTAACCGATAATTATCCCATAAATGAAACCACGAAAAGGTGATTCAGTTAAGCTTGAAGGATTTGAAACAGGAAGGAAATTCTACGTATTTTTGTTCCATGAGATATCATATCATCCCAACTAGGAAATCAGGTCACTCCCCTTCCATTAGTTTATCTTTAGTCCACTTTGGTTTAGTTTATATTATTTACTACCTATATAAATTTCTATTTGGGATCAAATCTCCTTGACTTTGACTTTCTATAATTTATACAACTCTTGAAAAAATCCTTTCCTGAAACATCAGAAATAGCTAAAGACCATAACACACTAATAAATTCACAGATGTAGGCGATCAGCAACACCATCAGACTAGCATCTCTCCATCAGAATAACGCAATGCGATGCAGTAGTGCTACTATCTTTCCGTTCCGAATCGTTAACTACTTCTGCCCTGTCAGTCGATCTCCTTTTTAGAAGACTACTACTTTTGCTTTCTGCTTTAAATAAATAGTCTCTCTCTTGGTTCTTCTGTTCTTTCATGGTGTGAATGTTAGGCACTTTTCCTTTACAGGGTTTAAATGGGTAACCTGAGCCTAGCATATGACAAAGCTCTAGGTCTAACGATCTACTAGTAGTCTATTTAGTGGCTTTAAGGACTTAATTTTTCCTTTTTCTGAAGCTATCGAGAAGGGGTTGGAACACTTGAGACAAATTTTGTGAAGCTGTTTCAATCCTTCTAACCCATCCAAACCTGACTTTTACGAGAATAGATTTTAAGGAAACGTCTGATCATTACCACAACCGATGCTAATGGGATCTTTTCAATCAACTAGCTACTAACTTGAACAAAAGACAGTTCTATCTTTTATAGTTAGTATTTTTACTTTTTACTAGATATATTTTTGGTTTATCAACTTCTATAACAAAGCTGCACTGACTGCACTCGCGTAAATCTTGTAATAAACCAAAGATAATTTTTTGAAGCGTTAAGTTTCTTTCATACCATAGCTGAATCTTTCAACCCTCACTTTTCTGATTTTCAGTTGTTTTTTTTTTTCAATTCCTAGGTTTTAATTTACTTAGTACTTACTCTAATAACAGAAATGCTGTCAACCTGGTAGAATTCTTTACAATAATAAAATTAATGCACCCATGCAATAGAAGGGTTTCTAAATATTTGTGTAATTTATTCTCTGCAATTGAAAATATTTGATAGATTACAAGGGAATCAGAACAAAAAGGTCCACTACCATAGTTAGAGTCGAGTTATTCAACTACCATTATGCGATAGTACTCTATCTTAAAACGTTGACTTCGTATGCCAAGCCAATATTCAATTCGTACTTGGGAAACAGTTGGTGTGTGAGACATTACATTGACATGGGTTTCTTTTGTACTATTAGCGTCAATGTACACCAGCATTACCATCCCTTACGGGGTTTCTTCCTTTTTTAAGATCAGCCACTAGCTTGTTAGCATTCTGACAAGTCTCTTGAGTTTTTCATGAAATGTAAAATAATATAATGGTAAAGGTAGATTCTTCCTTTCTTTCACCTTTTCATTTTTCGGAAGAGGAAAACCAGTATTCTATAGATGGTTCCTTGTGGATATAACTCTTTGGAAAATAAAGTAGATGGATTATACAACATTCCTCCTTATTCCTTATGTCCATTGACAAGAGTTTGACTCTTCTAAAGAGAAACGATTCACACATTCATATTCCATAGAAGGAAAAGCAATGAGCAATGTTGGATAGAAAATGGTACAAAAAGAAAAATAAGGAAGTGGAATAGGAATGAATAATAATAAAGACACATCTTCACTTCACAGGGAGAAAACGAATGTTAGCAAGCAGCTCTAGCGAAAGGTAATCTTGAGTAGCATGAGAGACCCGACTATATCTTCGTTTTACTGACTGATTTAACTTAAGAGGCATTCCTTGATGATGATCATCTTCATCATCATCACATCACATCACATCATCAGCCCTTCTTCATCATCTCTTCGTCTTCATCATCATTTCACTATCATCATTATTATCATCACCTCAGCCTTTCATCACTATCGACCTCGTCGTTTCCTCTTTTCCGCCTTCATCTCTTTATTCCAGAAATCAGTCAACTGGAGCATAAATAAGCGTTTTGAGCAAAGGAATTCTCTTTAGTACTTACATGATGTTGCTTATGTATCTACACCTTTCAATTGGTTCCTTCTACCTTCTTTTACATACCTTTATGATTATTACAGAAACATGGAATGTACTTAGGTACTTTACACAGTTAAATGTGAGGGATGTGTACCGAAATTATAGGTACTGTACCCGGGTACCTTAGAAGAATGTCATGTTTCTGAATATTATAGATATATTATTCTTTCTTTAGTTTACCTCTTTGAAACATAATGAAATTCACTCTGCCAGACGTTAAAAAGTTACGAATGGTTACCCAATCCTCTGGGAAATGCATCATAATAAGGAGAAGAAAAGGATTTAAGATATTCAATAGAGGAAAGGGAAGAGCGTAATAATATCTCTTGCACATCTGTGTATATTCATTTATCTTGTATCTGTTGGAAATGTGCGTTAAGACTTATTGTTAGTTAATAAATGTTGATATTTTCTTGCAGACGTCAAAGCCAAAGCTGTTGCCGAGGGGTATTCACAAGTCTTGTACTCTATAAGATAATTGTTATATGGATAAATTATTCAAGTCCTTCTCAATTAAATTAAAGGGTTGGTTGGGAGAAGAGCCTTTTCTCAATTTCCCATTACTTGTGTTCATGGATGGACAGAAAACTACAGACCAAAAAACTCCCACGCGTAAAAAACAACCTTTGACTTTCCAGCTGGTGAAACTTTTTAGTTTAAATTATAAAAAGGAATTTATAAAAGTTTAATAAAACTACTTCATTACATTCCACGACAGTATAAAATCGTAAGTGTGAATGTATACAAAATTATTTTGATTAGTTAGTCTTATTCAGTTGGTTGACAATACATCTTCCGACATTTCATTTATTTCCTTATAACAATATTATATTCATTGCAATGCAATGGAGAGAAATAGAGAATAGGACCAAAGGAAGATAAAGACGAATAAAAAATGTACCAAAATCATCCCCATCGTTTAAATACCCCTTTTCTACCCGTATAATAATAATAATAATAATAATAATAATAATAATACCAAACAAGTACCTTTTTTTCTCCATTTCCATCCTTCCAAACAGATAATAATGGATGAAAAGTTAGATAGAGTCAAAGAGAGAAGTTGACACTCCTAAAAATAATGGGTGATGTGTCTAAATTGAAAAATTAGCTATGCAGTCAACCAGCCGAAATACAGCTTGAGTTGAATTGTCCTTGGAGTGGATGTTAGCTTTTTGTATTTGTTTTGCATACATAACTTCTAACTTTTCCCTAATAATGTAAACTTCTCTCCATTTCCTTTTAGTTTGAAAACAAAAAACTCTGAATCTACTCTAGATAAATGATTTAATTAAGCTTGTATGACAAAAATTATACTCATTATGAAAGGAAAGTTTTAACTGTTTGTACCTTTCTCTGGCTACTTTTAACTTCATCAAAGAGGGAAAATGAACATAATGAGTAAAATGGCAGTGATAATTAGTTCCATGAGTTTAAAATCAAGCTAGAATAATAATATTATTGTTATTGTTACCTAACTACCTTTTACTTTTGCCTTGCCTTTCTATCTCCATAAGAACTATATAAGTATCTAACCCCGTCCAAACCTACTCACCTGTCTAATACAGAAGGCTCAACCTTATCTACTTCGTTTATCCTTTGAGTTTGTTTTTTATTATGAATGCGTGAGTTTAATGTAGATTTTATATGGACATTGAGGTATTAAACAGCAAGGAAATGGATTTTCTTTATGGATGATCAAAGGACTCTTAACAGTTCGTAAGTGATATTCTATGAGATAGAAGACAGTTCATTTGATATTATCTTAAAATGATGGAACGAAACCTACGACCACGAGACGAGAAAGACCAGCTGGCATTCTCAATTTCTGATTCTGATGGCATCCATGAATGGGTTGACTTTGACTTTACTTAACTTTACTTGGGTTTAATGCACAAGCCTCTTAACTACATTTTGTACTTTATACTTGACTCTTTGGATTATCTTATTTGGTTGTGGCCAAGATGAATTGATGAGATTTCTGTCTCTCTCTCTCTGTGTGACCAACTCACCGTGAATATTTACTTTGGCAGTCTCTCAATTAATCCCCCGTGTCATTTGAAAGAAACAAAGATATAAAAAACACACAAATCTCTTAACTCTTACTTTATTAGCTTATAGTTATACTACTTACTGATTGCAATAGAACCAACTAACTCAATCTCAGATCATCGTTCAGGCTTGAAAGTTTTCAAGTCAATTTACTCCCCTTTGAGTGGATAGTTGATGGAAGCAGAAGCCTTCGATCGATTCAATGTTGTAATAGTAATGGTTTTACTATTAATCCATTCCTGTCTTTAACTACCTGATGACTACTACTACCCCTGTCCTCGGCATAATCATCATCTATTGTCCGTCCAGATGGAAAGCATAAATACCATTTAATAACAATAAATATTAATTTAGAGCCTACTCTAATCTACATATAGCTCTTCTTTAATATTTTAATCTAAAGTTGCAAAACTACTAACTATGATTACCAACCATAGGTTGGTAATACTTAGAAATTGAGTAAAAAAAGAAAGGGGACTTTACAATTTCGTAAGTAGTGTTATGCTATGAATGTGAAAGCAACTAGTATTTGAGCCCAAGTGTATATGAAAGTCAGTACCATATACTACAATGTTTTTTTACCTTTAGATGGCTTCGCTTGACTTACCTGTCATCAATCAAGGAGGCACAGACAATATTGGTAATTGCCCATCATCCGAATATGGCTTGTTTACCAAGCCAGCAAACTTGAGAAATTGTGTTCTTTCAATTACTACAAAGTATTTCAATCACAGCAGCAGCGAAAAGAACCAACATAGTCAATACAATACGAGCACAGCGACTAGTTTCTATACCGAATACCGTCATCGTAATGTCATTACGGAGCAAGGCAAAGGATATTTATTTGGTCATTTTTTGGTCTTCTCTTTCTACCTTTTATTTCTCAAGAAGAATGGATACTTGGATTGTGTAGTAATATTGCAAAATAAAACTATAAAGAAAATGCTAGGTAGGAATCTAACGAATGGATATCCATAAATTTATGTAATGTATTTTGTCCAAGTTGAGTGCCTGTTTTTGAAAGATAGAATGACAGATTGCGGTTTTCGCTTGGAATGAAATTGACTTTTGTTGAAATACCAACATACCAAAATCAAGTGGAAATATAGAGAAGCAGAGAACGCTGAGAGATTAACAGTACGCTTTTAGGTTAGATTTGGTTTGTAGTGCTACTGAATAATAGTATCCGACTCTTACAGTCTTTATCTGGTAGAAGCCGCAGTCTATGCAAAATCTAAGGAAAGTTAGCTCAGCAAAGAAATAATGCAATAAATTTTTCTTTGCAAATCAAGACAACTTTATTCACTACTGTAGTTAAAAATAATTTCAATTGTTATATAGTCCGCAGAGAAAAATAAATTTAGAGCTTTGTAAGCTTCTTGAATATAACTAAATTTATGAAATAAAGAATTTTGAAGTGAGTCAACGCCACAATTCTTGATTGTGTGGTAAGTCAACCGAAAATTTAGATTCGTTCTTTTATCCGAATCAAATTGATTTGTGGTCTTCTTTCATATTAGTTTGACAATCAAGACAATCTGGCATTGAGAAAAGGTCATCGCGTTATGCTTCAGTCAAAGTACAAAATATGTAATAAACTCTAAATAGTGTAATATATAGCTTGGGCAAAGCATTACAAGCTTTTATTCTATTTCAAATAAAGATATTATCAATGATTTGTCTAAAAGACCAATGACAGATTGATTCCTAGATATATGAATGGATTGTTGAGTGACGACGATCTACCCGAAAGTCGTATCAACTAAAAGTGGTCAGAGAGATATGAATTAGACTAACTAATG
>JAQGBU010000417.1:0-30176 GCA_034698605.1 Isotoma decorata
CTCCACAGGCTCTCCACAGGCTCTCCATGGAGAGCCTGCAGGCTCGAGCCTGTGCGTCCTCTGGTTTAGTCCAACCCTATTGATTGAATGAATTACTATTGAACATTTTGTTTTGTAGTAAGTACCGAGTAGATTGTGTATGCCGTAATCAGGCTCTTCATTATCATTTCTCATTACTATTCCAATTTTCCATTAATGTTCTCTCTCATCGAATATTCTGAAATCCGCACCACCACTACTAAAACTAACTACTACGTTGATTTAGTATTATATTAACTAAGGAGTTATCCAGTCTGAGAGTATTTTATTCGGTTGTGTAGGCGAAAGAAGGGATAATACACTTGAGTTCACGGGGGCAGTTCATAGTTCATTAATTCTGACTTGAGATAAGAAGTTGGGGAAATTGACATTATAAGAAGGAAGAAGATTGCAGGCTTAAGGTGGGTACACCAATTTCTATTACATGCTCATTCAATCTTATTTTTTTTTTTTACTATTTATTGTGTATTGATTGATTGATTGATAATTCTATTTAAATAGTGGTTTATTCAATTACAATTATCCGATAATTTACTACGAACTAGAAACTAGAACTAAGAAGAAGAACTATGTATAATCCATTAGTCTTTTGATTAAATGTCATCCTAAATCTGTGTTTCTCTGTAATTCCCCTTTGACCTTACGTCTGACATTTGCTATGATTATTGATTATTGTTATTTTGTATCAAATTAATGTAACAAAAATAACTCATTTTGTTGCATGACTTATTTTGTACACTGTTGATTTACTTCATGTTGCATGCTTCCAACTGTATTGAGACTTTTAGACTTAATTAGAAGTTTACCTGGAATATGTTGATTACTTGGATAGTTGATAGTGGTCGGTGTGTGCTGTTGACATGTCTTTTCAGAATTTCAAACACTTGGTATTGAATCTTTGAGGAAAAAAGACAAGTAAAAGTTTAGTAAAGAAATCAACACTTGAAATTTTGACTCAGAGAGTACAAGGAGTAAGGAATAATAAATATATACTTTCACCCTTCATTAGAAACTAATTAAGTCCTGTATTTGATATTGTGCATGCATGCATCCATTTAAGATTTAAGATTGACCTTTTATCTAGTTTAATCTAGACAAGAGTTAGGATTATTATTTCGAGGTTATTTATAGTGTACTATGGATAAGTCTGTTTAAATGGATCATATAATTTACCAGCAAGCACATTCACCATCATCATCAGTATTTTTAATCCATAATCTAGATATTGCAATCACTTTAATTTGTTATTATTTATGGCCATTTTAACTTTTAAAAAACAATGGAATCGTCGCATGTAGCGATATAGCATTTACATAACAGGAGAATCAATAGGTACGCTAGCAATGAGCAAGTGTTGTTGTCACATTTTATTGTGAATATGTCCTATACGACTAGAAGCTTCCTTTCTCCTTCTTGCAAAGGGCTAGAGGAAATGGAGTAGGCACTAGTAGGCAGTAGGGAGTCGAGTCGTCCTTCCTACGCTCCGAACTGTATCACGTACGGGAAACAACATGAATATGGGTGGGCGATAGGGCAGGGTCTTAGCATCTTATTCCTAAAGGCTTAAATGCAAAAGGGACCAAGGCAGGCATGTGTTGGCAGACAGCAAGATTCCTAGGGGTAAATTTGACCTTAATAAGCGTGAAGCGTTGACAAAGGTTCATTACATGCCCACGCAAATTCATTAAAGTAAAAATATTTGACCAGATCCTCTGAGCATGGGGAAAATTGAAATTGTCAGTATGTGTAGGCAAGAAACAAGTTGCAGAAAGAAAGTTGGAGAAAGTCGTAGTTCCTGATAGAAAGTTTGGAAGAGAGAAATTGCGCATGGATTGATTTCACTCAATGATGATGATAGAATGGAAGAAAGTTAAAACTTAAAATTCAGTCGGGGTTACCTTTTTATAGAAATGGAGAATGCCAGACAGAGTATATAATGTTAATAATATCTTGTAATCCCAAAAAATTAGATAATAATATTATATACTATATTACAGTTCACAGATATAGTCGAATGAAAGGTACAAATTTCTAAAAATACATGAGATCATGAGAGGTACCAAGCCCGAGATACAAGATACAATAAATTGGAGCTAGATTGGGACCCTATCTAGCTTCTTTTTACTTTAGAAGGAGTCCTTATAGAATTTGCACAGAAACAAAAGGACAAATAAGGTTTGGACTGTTTGGAGTGTTTCTTGTTAGTAATTCCATTTTTCCATCGCCTCCCTGATCATCAAATTATTATGATGAACTGTATTGTCCATGGACTCAAGAATCTATGAGAAACTTAGACAGTTGGGAAATTGCATTGCATTGCATTGGTTGGATTAATAGTTTAGGAGCAATGCATTTAATAAAATTGTTGAGAAAGGAAATTCCATGTCGTATGAAACACTGGACCCTGGCCTTCTTGCAGTCCTTTCTGCATGGTCGTCGGTTATGATTTGACTGATAGTCTTTTCATCAGAGTCAAAAAGAAAATCAAAATTTTCAAAATTAATTTCTTCTACCCCACTCTGGCAAGGATTGAATTCGAATACGGAATCTCGGTTGAACCTGCCCACATAGGGTGGTAATATTTTTATGCTAAAAGTCATAATTGTTTATATTTTTATGCGTTATGTAATACAAGGGTGGAACTATTATGCCCTGAATATGTATCACAGTCACAGACGTAAGACTTAACGGAGTTGAGCGATGCAACCGTGCTTCTAATTCTGTCACTCTTTTCTATCATATTTTGTTTCCATTTCCGTGTTTTTTTTCTTGACTTCGTGGCAGTCGTGGATGTCTTCCACATCTACAAAATCTAAACTCACTTCTGTCGTGTCATATTTGCTGCCGTACGTAGCAATGTAGTCCCTATTTTCCCATATTTTTTTCTTCCAGGAGAATGGTCATTGTATTTCTGCACGTTTATCTGCCTATTGTTTTCTTTTTCACCGTTTTTCGGTACATTTCTTTATAATCGTTCCCGTCTCATTGAATTGATACTTTTATCCTTATGAGGTAAAAAAACGAATTCAGTGCTTTAATTCTTGGTTTGCATACGTAACTACTTTACTACTTAGCTTACGTTGTCTTGTCCTTGATGGAAAACATCTTTTTATTTAAAATGCTAAAATAAGATAAAATAATAATAAGACGAGCTGAGACTGAGAACGAAAAATTGTATGGTTTTCCACTCAAAAAGGATTCTGTTTTTATTCGCTTATCATCGGCTATCTTGTAGCTTCTAACATTAGATGTAAGTGTTCATAATAGTTGGATGGAAGTACAGCGCAGTTAATCTTTTGGTGTGTTGATTTGGACATTTGTTGTACAATTTTAAAGTACTGCTTTATTACAGATATGGGAGCTGAACAAGGACCCGTTGAAACTGGGGGCGAGGAGGCTCCCGGTTTCTTTTCTGAAATTTACAACGAAATTATCTCATCACCCATCAATCTTGTTCTGTTGGTGGCCATTCTCATCCTTGTATACAAGATATTCAAAGGACGACAGGACAGTGGTGACAACGAAAGCTCGGCTAACATCGAACCCCCTCTACCCAAGATGAAGAAGCAGGACATGACTCTCCAACAAATTCGAAAGTACGATGGAACTCAAGAGGATGGACGTATTTTGGTAGCGATTAATGGGACGATTTTTGATGTCACTAAAGGGAAGCGCTTCTACGGACCAGGTAAATTTATCAGCTATTCCTGTTTTTGAACTGTGCTTTGTTGTATATTTAGTTTTGTTTTACGCACGACTTTTCTACGTTTGATCACAACATCTGTACTTTTTAGGTGGTCCCTATTCATCTTTTGGTGGTCACGACGCATCTCGAGCTTTGGCTATGTTTCAAACGGATTTGGTGAAGGAAGAATATGACGATTTGTCCGATCTTGATAGCCGTCAAATGGAATCAGTTCGAGAGTGGGCAGCTCAACTCGAAGGTTAGTAATTGTTTTTATAATAGTACCTTTATGTTAAAAACTATCTTCAAGACAGAAGTCTGAGCTTAGGAAAGGAAATAAAAAATAAGGAGCACCAATTTGTATTTGTGTATTTTTTCAGACAAATATGATGTCGTCGGTAGACTGCTCAAACCTGGAGAAGAACCTACCAATTATTCAGAGGATGAGGATGAGAACGACGACAAGAGCAAGAGTAAAGACGACTGACTTCCTTATTAATAACATTACATTATTTCTTCCTTTTCCGATCCAAGCCAAAAGTCTTCTACTTCAAACCTACTCTACTTTAATATGCTATGTAATTATATATCATGCTGCACTTGTGTGTATAATACTAAAATTATGTATCTCGTAGATTATCTAGTAGTATGTTGACACTGATTATTTTCTCATTCCGCAGCTATCTGTCTGAGTTTTAAAATTCTAGGCATATTTTCAAACATTTCTGTTATCGCATGCTTGTGAACGAAAGAACTTTTAGTAGTCTTTCTGTTTTCATCGGTAGCACACTTCCACCAAAGCCATTTAAATATTTTCAAATACTAGGTTAATAAAAATATCTGAATTCCCTGTACATGAGATATTCTGTATAAGATCATACTACACTACTCTGTAAATGTGATTGATGCGTACATAAAAACGTCTATGTTTTGATAACAAATGTTAAGCGTGGATTTTATTTGCTTGTCAAGCGTATTTGCACTGTTTTAGTCAGAAATTATAATCGATCTTCACATTTAAAATTTTCTGTACAAGTATTAAAAAAAATTACGGTCTACCCATGTGTTTTATCTTTGCATCTATCTAAACACCTTGCATATCAGAAATCGCACTACTCACTACTCCAACTAACCATAAAATAAATGCCATTAAACTCTTCCCATCAAACTAAAATGGATAGACGTCTGAATAATTTGCCATAACACTGTTACAACTCAATTATTATTTTATACGTTTTCAAACTAAATGAGTGATGTAAAAAACTTTTTATTTAAAAAAGAACGAATGGTGTTTGTAGAAATTCATGAATACAATCAGATACTAACGATCTGTTTTTATAAACTTGAGGAACACAGCATGCATGTGCATGGAAACGTACCGTGTTTCATGGATTAGAACCCTCCAAAGACATAATTACTGAACCTCTAAAAAGAGGGACTGTATTTTTGAGGGTGGGGGGGGGGGGATTAAATGTTTTAATTCTAAGTCTCGTTCTCGAAATGTAAAAGTGATTTAGATATTTATATATTGAAGGTTTTGGCATAGGGAATAACTTAAGATTAGTGGGGATTTACTTTTTTAATCATAACAATATAACTTGTAATGGGGTAGTATTTATGGGGGGTTCTAATCCGAGTAACATGGTAATCCTTAAAATAAATAACCACTTTATAATTAAACACTGTTTTCACAAATAACAGATCTTAACAACTCTTCTTATATCTTAGAAACTGTTACATTATATTGTATCTAAAATTGGGGATGCTTATCCACACAGTTCAATATGACAGTTTTAACATGAAAATATAAAAATGATGCAAAAAATGTAATGTAAAATTGTACGAGCTAACTAAGCTCTGATGATGAACTACAGAAGCATTGCTTCTATTAGACTACTTCTTTACAATCTTATACATAAATTAAGTGTAAGATATTATCTTACATAAGCTGCTAATTATTTGTAAGCATAAATATATTAATAATTGTTTATGTACTATACTAACTATTAGGATCAACACAAGGCATCTATTTTCTATGATGGGCAGTCTTAAAAAGCTGCTTGGCTTGAAATGGACACACGGCAAGAGTCAATTGAATTAGGCATAAAAACCTAATTATGAAATCCATAAAAGGGAATAGAGAAAATAGTTTTTGGAAAGTTTAAACAGACCGAGACCATAAGTTAGAATGTGTTATCAAATATTTTTAAGCTTCGTAGATTTCGTGCTCTTTTTGAGTATATTTACTTATAGTCAAGTTTTGCAGATCGGAAGATACATTTCTGTACTGACGTTTTGTTGTAATGGGGCTGTTATAATTGTGCGTTTAATTTTTGTACGTTCTTCGAGCTCGGTAAGCAAAAATAAGAATGCAGGTAAATAGCAGACAGAGAATTTGAATTGAACCGATTCCAATCAGAGCTCCAATGAAATATGGACTTTTGCTATTCATCCAATCAATAAATTTTTCCGCACATCCCTGAAAAACATGAATGAAAAATATTTGTTACGTTGATAAGAAAGCGAAAGATCCTTTGTATAAATTTATATGAATTGTATACCTCTTTGTAAATAGATGAACTCGTCAAAAGATCTCCAATCACAGGAATAGATGCAGTGAAAGGAATGGTCCTGGCTTTATCGCACTGAGATTCTGAAATATCGTGACAGCAACTGGATGGGACCATGTAAGATGAAGGGGCGATAGCGCTGAGCGTCATATCAATTGCTCCTGAGTCCTGCATTTTATTCTGACGAATTAAGATATTCGAACTGTAATCATTAAATCCTGATGCCCCACAGCAATGCATCTAGACGAGAATAACAATAATTATTAAAATTCAGGTAAAACAATGAAATCATAGATATGCTGAAATTCCATTATTCCACAACTAAATTACTTCTTTCTGCATCACGTCCCATGCCTTAGTCCTGTATTCTTCCACACCATAAGTATTCTGTACAGAATTTTTCATGAGATTCCGGAAATGGTTTACAAATTCTTCTTGATGTAAATAGCAGTAAACGCCGGCCGCGAGTTCCGCCAGAGATATGAGCAGAACAATTGCAAAAAACTACAAGGAGCCAAGTAATTTAATATAGATTTGTTACATACAAGATGCAAATCACTAATTATTATTAGTGATCGCGAATAATTATTATAATCCCAAGGTCTGAATTGAAAATGATTTTCTTTTACTAGAAATATCAATTTCAACGTCAATTATTGCAAAAAAAAATCTTACCAAAGTAAGAAGAGTAGAGGATTGTTTGAAACCTCCACAGCATCCTAGTAAGCCTCCAAGAAGCATCAATGACCCAGCAACTACAAGAAACCATTTCCCGTAAACCAAATAATAGGCATCTGGATCACTTGGACGAGCCAACTCCAAGTACGTTTCTTGCTCGGCCAGCAAATATGCTGAAACTCCAACGATTGCTACTCCAGTAACCTTAAGATCAATAAATATTTTTCAGAGCTTTGTTATCTTTATTATTACCTTAAAGTTTGCAGAGTCCAGATATTATTCCAGCGACTAGAAGTTAATTTACTCATGTTTATAAAAGTAATGCATGCCAGCCAATCATAAACCATATGTATTCATCCAATCAATATGTATCTAAATACGTTTACAAGAATTAGAATTTATAACTTAACGTACCAAGAAAATCAGTGCGACGTAAATAACGCCATATTTCATGCAACCGTAACACGCCGACATCTTCGCTTTAATTTATCCCCGAGTTTTTTCCTGTAATTAATCCAAATATTATTAATTAAACTTAATAAACATTTAAAGTATACACGTAAATTAATTGGACGTTTTTTGGTTTCTAAACAAAATTCATAATAAGAGAAATCATTTCAGAAGCAGATTTATTGAATTCCGATATAATAATTTTAGCATAAATGTCTATTCTGGAGAAACAGAAACAAAGAAACCTTTTTAAGGATCAAAAACTTTTCCAAGGATACAATTCAAGCATAATCAGTTTTTGCAGAATCATTGGGAAAATAGTGTCCGTAGTTCCACATCGACACAGCATAGCCTTGCCCAATTTTCTCTTTTATTTGAATGTACATTTTATTTATAAGCATGACCCTTATAATTCTAACTTTCTAACTGCTAAAAGCTAAAACTCATAGTCTGCGGTGAAGTGCGGTGTAGTCATGTAACATTTATAACTTTTTTGGCAAACTTAGATCATCTTCCATGTCGTATCGTCTCAATTTGCAATTTCTCAAATCTCATAGTTCATTTGTGACAAGGTACGTACAGTACGGGGAGATTCGTAGGATAATTTTTGTAGCTATAATATGCTCTAAATCTCTAAAATCTCCATGTATTTGTCATTCCTGTCATGACATAGTGTGCATATGTGATATGAACATTGTAATTGTAATACTTGTAGCATACTGATTTTTTAAAATGCTTTTTTACATTTTCACTAGCTAAGCTCATGAATTATATATATCTTAAATTGTTTTTTAATGCATTTCTAAATCATCTGTTATCCTTTTATGAAGATAATTTATTAAGCTATTAATTATCCTAATTTATGAGTGTGCACTACCAAGGGAATGCCACTTCCTATGTCCTAACGATAACGATATTTTCATTTGCACAACGCGTTATGTTTGTAAAAGGGCCTGCTCATCGGGGTTTTTTTTCTATTACTTATGCATGCTGAATGAAGAGTTAGGTAAACCTTATTTGTTATGTTTATCTCATCTTTTGAAACATTTCTAATTGTAATAGCTGATTGGGAATGTAGTATAATGTATAATATTCAATATTATACTATCAAGGCCTTTGAGGTGCCTGGACATAAGTACTGTTTTTATTTATTACTCAGATAGTTTAGAAAGTCGCATGAGTTAATGAAATCCTTTAGTTAGCTAGACATCTCATCTTCAGTATCACCATTATATTTATGCTTTGAGAAATAGCAAACCCATTACACATTACTTGTACTAATTTTACTAATAAAAAAATCATATTCGTGAATAAATCACTCCAATCAAAGATCGATGATCGTGGTCTCGTGTGTCGTGGTTAAGTTTTAATTATTGCAGACCGTTTGTATTCTTATGCTTACCTTTTAGTACCTTCAACCTTAGAACTATAACCTGTCACTCTCACTCCACACTCTCTACTGCAATCTGAAATTTCAGATGATATTATTTGATATATTTAAACACTGACCGTCAAGATGAGACACACAGATACTTATCTTATCAAAGTAATCAAAACAAATATTTTTATATTGTTGTTTTTAGGATATTTATCTTTGCACAGCGCACCGGTACAATTCACAATTCCTTAGATTTGATAGCCAAAAGTGTCATAAAACTGTACGGCTGCTTTATAATTCTAAAAAACTTAAAAATCTACCTGCAAGCTGCAATCAATACCCTTTTTAGCAATAGCACTTATTATGCTCTGCTGCTGTCAACCACGAGTTTTTTAAGATCTAATATTATTAGTATTAGCATTATTTTTCTCTTTGTCTTACCTCTTACAATACAAATTATTATTTCCTTAAAGCCCAATGAAATGTGTTTTATCAGAATGATGTAGGAGGAATAAACAATAAATGATTATTAAGTGATCTGCTATTTGCTACACAAAGTTTGAAACGTCAAATATTGTAAAATTCTAACAATTTATACTGGACTGTTTTTTTGTTTTGTCTAAACTGATGATGACTAAAATATTTTCTTATTAAACTCTACTGTCACTAGCACTACTACTTACTATGCAATATTGACTCCTTTTCTGGACTATCTCTTTATTCTCTACATAATATAATTATAACTTTGTCATAGTGCATTGTTTTCTTGTATACAATGGAGTAATAATATACAGAGTTAATACCACATTGCAGCCTGACAGAAGTTACAAAAAAATTTAGGTATTTAGTAGGAGGATTAAAGAAAAATAAACCGACTTGGCTCCTGCCTCTGCTTACTTGTCTTATTTATCACCAGTAGTAGTTAGTGTCTGTATAATAAAGCTTCCAAACTTCCAACTTTTCCAAAACTCGTTTAATAATAAAACTCGAGCAATAGCAGCAACCCTCCCTCGTCAATCCACTCTAGCAGTTTAGTAGTAACTTTTATCTTAAAAAACGTTCGGAAATCTTATCTAATCTAAGAAAAAGGTTCAATCTCTATTCAATACTGATACTAATGATGATGGTGCGATGTGATCTTAAAAAAAGCATCGACTCTAAATATATATATGTATGTATAAAAAAAAGTACACCTACCTACTTTTCTATCCAAGAAGAAAGAATCCCAAGACCCTAGAAGACTTTTGTGTACTCTATTCTACAAAATACACCCTCGAGATACTAATAGGACAAGAGTCATAGTCAGAAATAAGCTAGAGTTCTTTGCATAATATCCTCGAGTTGAATAATATTTCAACCTCCCTAAAACCAGCAATCTCTTCTAATATTTCAGTTCTGTATATTCCATCCAAATATGAAATGTCTAATTCTTTACACTGTAGCTGACTAATAATCTTAAGACGAAGAAACTCTCCAAGAATAAGGCAAGAAAGGAAGGTTGGATAATGTTATTGATGAGATGGAGAGCTATGGAGAGGAGTCATATTCATTCATTAGAAAGCTGATAAGATGTATTATTTGGAGGATGATGATGGGGAGAAACTTTTATTTATTTTTACAAATAGTCAACATTAGCTGGAGAGTCGTCTCTTTCAACAGACGGTAGGTGTAGGTTTTCAAGATGCTTACATTTATTTCAACTTCAACCTTTTCCTTTGATAGTAGATGTAGATGTAAATCTTTATAATGTGAACTTGGTTAAGATAAGTTGGATGGAGTTCGGAAAGAGATCTATTCTTTTGTGGACTTTTTAACTGCGTAAGGTTCGTAAGTTTTAGGAGAGACTCGACCAAAACATGTATTAAAGGTGGGATTTAGTTAGGTAGTTATCTCAGGGATTGAATAATCCCCTTACGTGAACATAGCATAATATTTAGGTGTAATCAGTAAAATTATGGGGATTCATGGATCAAGGTGCAGATGTAATGCTTCTAAATACGTATTCGTCATGGGTCAGCATATTATTGGCGTTGTTTTTCCTGTTACTTTATCTTTTTAGAGAGGTTTAGACCATAGACCAGGGCAGCGCAGCGTAGGCAAAGTAGACACGTGGAAAAAGGATTGCATAGGAAATCAAGTAAAACTTTAAGGGAACGGACAGGTAGTGCATGACGAGGAATTTTATTTGTAGCACCATAAAAATCTATGTTTTTTAAAAATGATGGATGGGGGGGGGCGACGAGCAAAAGACGGGTTTTGTTTCACGTACTTTACGAACACTTCTTTTTATGAATAATAATTGCAAATCGTCTTTGAAATTGACTCATTGGCATGTCTAAAAGCAAGTCACAAAATAAGGTGAAGTGGTCAGCGATATGATGTGCTATTTTGGGCTTCCGAAAAATTTAAAAATTCATTGCAATAGCAACAATTAACCTATCGACCCAAATAAAGTGTGACTGACGTGCAAAAGAGAAGCATTTACACAAAGGTTTTTAAATGACCTGTAGTGTAAGTTTAAGAACCAATTCAACAAGCATATACAATAATCTGATAAAACATACAAGAGGTCAGAACATTAAATGAGTGAATGGCATAAATTATTTCATAAAAACTTCAGTCATTCAAAACGAGTCCCGATTTAGTTCAAAACTTTTTCCATTATACTATAAAACCAGCATTGGGTTTACGTTTAGAATCTAGTATGAGAAAAGCAACACGTTTTTGCAATTTGTAATTGAAATTGGAATCTGATTCAATTCATCATGAAGTAGAAGTTAATCTTATTAATTATTGTGCATTCATTTGTCATAGTAAATTACTATGAAAAATAAATTCCTGAAGACATGATGCATACATGATGCATGATGAAGAGATGAAGACGATGATGATATAAATAATGTGAGGGGCTGTCCATATTATCTGTTGATTCATTTTAGTTTTAATGGACTATCATTTAAGATTTAACCTCTCTTCAACGTTAAAAGTCCTATTAAAATGCAAATAGTGACCAACTACGGGTCATATTATGAAGTCGTAAAATAAATTCAATAATTTACTAGAATATCGCTCTTCGTAAGAAAAATTACATTACCAGCCTCCCATAATAAAAAAGGGACAGTAACAAATAATAATTGTTTCTTTTTTTATGTTATATAAAAAACCATCATAGTTTGTGCCAGAAGAGGCCAGTTTCTTTGTGTTTCTTATTTTGTTGGACTGAATATTTAAAAAATCTCACAGTACCCCAAACCAGTAGTTCTTCCTGATTGGTTATTTATATTTGGCGGTGGCGGAAATATCTACAAAAAATATTTTATTCACTAGAAGATGATGTTTAAAAAAGTTTTAAATTGTATTTTACATTTTAAAACCTCTTTTTGAATATAAATTTGATTTTGTAACCTTTAATTAGCAGTGAGGAATTTGATGGTATATTGTGTATTGTATGAAGTGTTAGATCTTAATTTGGCAAATCAAATTAGTCAGATTTACGGTTAAACATTGGTTTTTAATAATTAATACAAAATCGACAAAATGATGTTCATCATCTGATTGATCTGTCATCTGTAGTCGAAGTAAAATCAGATCACGAAATAAACAGACTTTGAAGTTTTCATTCAACCTTTGAAAGTCAAATTTCAACGCATAAATAGCAACCTTCACAAGTACACAGTCGCTGGTGAGAGAGACACTAGTTGATAATAGTACACTGCACACTGACACTCCAAACATTCAAATTTGACACTTTCAAATTTGCAAATAAAATACAGTAAATGAAGTTCTTGTTGATTTCTAATTTTGAATTTTTCTTTAGTTTTGTAGAGCTGTTGGATAGCGACAGGAGTCGACTCGCTTGGCATCACGTATCCTCAGCATTGTCAGCATCCATAAATAAGACATAATATCAAATATGGCATCCGCTAAGCCCTTGGTTCCTGACAAACAGAAGGATTCCACTTTAGATTCTTCTCCTACTGCAGCTAGTGATGATATAATGATGACAGTTTTAGCCCTGTATAATAACAGAGACTTTGACGCATGCAGGGACATACTGTACGAACTTATTGGGGCGGAACCGGAAAATTTAGGACACTTGTACAACTTACTCGTTACAGAATTCCGCTGTAATGATTGCAAGAATTCGAATAAATTTCTGGAAGAATTTACCAACCTTTCTAAGAAAGTGAGCATAAATTTTGCAGATTTAATTTAATTAATTTTTTTTTGTGTAAAGGTTTGTCTAGTCGTAATGTTTAAGTATTAAAATCGTATTTTTTAGTATATATTAATTTTTATGTTTGTTGTTTATCAGGCTGATATAGAATTTAAGAAGTTGAAAAAGGAGCATTACCTTGTTTACCCTGCAATTATCTATAATCTAATGGTAATTTTGCTTCATCGAAAGGAAAGTGATATGAAAGTTGCCCTTAAAATTGCAGAGCAGATCATAGCAATGAATAAAAACTCCACGGTTTCTGACACTATTATAGGTAAAATTTTTGAATTCGATTCCTTTGTTTTGACAACTCAAAGTTTCTACCCACTGTTAACAAAACAAATCGCACAAATCTTTAATGTATTGTATTAAATTGTATTGATTAAATAAGTTGACTGATATTTTTACAGATTATGAGCTACAGAAAATTTTAAAGATGGTCCGTTTAATGGAAATTTACTTGCTTATATCATCACAGCTTTTTCAGAAAGCCTTAAAATCTATTGAAGTTCTAGAGTCGTTAATCTTTCTTCCGGATGGCCAAGCAGAACCGGTAAAAAAAATGGAACAAAAAAAAAGACAACAGTATTTTACTGATTTAATTTAATTTGTACGTACGCAGGAAAATGAGAAAATTAAAATCAAGCTACAGCAGTATAAAGTTTTGTGCTTTCTCTCGATTCGATGTCTGACATCAGGGCGAACGGAAAGCAAACGACTGTTTAATATGACTGGAATAAATAGTTCGGTAAGATTTTTTCAAATTTATCGGTTTACATTATGTGAGGTAATAAAGTACCAGCTACGATTCAGGACTGCATTTTGAAATGTTATTGCTATAATTTCCATTCAATAAAGTAGAGGGTCTGTGTGGGTATGGGTTGGATTTAACTTTTAATGCAAAATTTATTTGTTTAGAAGTCCTACATAGGAGCCTGTCTCAAAGCTTATTACGACTATTTAAAACGAAATTACAAGAAAGCATCGAAGACTATGTCAACCCTGGAATCTACATTCGGAAAAAACGAGAACGAATATTTTAAGTAAGTGTAACATTGTTTTAAAATCTACGAACCTCAACCTGCGTACCGTCTTACCGCAGGCTGGCTAATTGTAGGGCACTCTCACTGGTAACAGAAGTTTCTATTCTGCAACGTTATTTGCATTCATTAATACGAGGCCTGGTTTAACTGATTCCTCTGAGGCGTTTTATCGGTCATTGAAATTTATGTAATAAATATGGTTTTCAGGAATACAGGCGACAATTTACCTGCTATTTTTAGAAACAATTTAGGCTGCTGCTCTGTCTACATGAATATGCCACATACTGCTATGGTACATTTTAAAAGTGCATTAGAAAAATCTCGTGCTGTTAACCTGTCAAAAGGTCCTGGTAAGTTTTAATAATTTGCTTTTTGCATGCACACTATTATGATTGATTGTATATTTCTAAATTATTTTCAGCAAAAATAACTCATTTTTATGCCTTAAAATTTCGATATTTTTTTTGAACAGGTGAGCTCCCTATTTACTGCAGTGATAGAGATATGTGTTCAACAAAAATATTGTATAATTGTGGTGTCACGCTTGTTCTAATGAAAAGAGGACAAGAAGCTTTTCCCCTCCTGATGTATTCGCTGAGTATTTTTTATAATAATTCCCGACTTTGGCTAAGAGCAGCAGAGGCATGTATCTTGGTACATAATTCTGTAAGTAAATTCAATTGCTGCTTTTTTTCTTATGAGTACTGTAATGTGTAATACTGAGATTTGGTGTGTTAATGTAAGTCTATACACTTGAATGCGTAATCCTTTATAATCCTTTTTATGTGGTCTTCCATCTTTAAGAGTAATTTTTGTTTCCTAATTTTTACTTTAGTTTTTACATAAAAGAAAGGCTGACAAAATTTTTGTTTAACCTTCGCAAGAAAAGTTTAAACGTCAATTATTTTTACTTGTAAATGTTTTTAGACACCTGCAGGCTGGACTCTTAGACATCGAAACCCATACATGCCAAATAGCTTAAAAGCTTACGATGAAGCAAAGTCCGCACAAACTGATTCTCAAGATTGGTAAGAAATGTCAACAGTAATCAGTTTTATCCGTGCACTTTATGAAACTTGTTTGGCTTATTGCGAATTGATTTTTAAGGTCTAAAATCAAACCAACATTGGAATTCGCCCTACATTGTTTAGAAAACGCTGTAATTTGTTTAGCATGTGATCCATGTGAAGGGGTGTCAGTTCGGCCGAGTGACCCAATAAAAGACTCAAACGTGTATAGAAATCTCTATGCTGCAATCACCTGTGCGTCTACTTATGTTGCTTTCAAGCTCAAAAACTATCCTTTAGCGATTAAGAAAGGTATTGAACTGCTATCTCTGGAAAACGTTCAAGGAGTTTATTCGTAAGTGTTAAGTCTATCAAAATAGCAAACCAATATTGTTGCTTCCATCCAACGCTTTAGTTTTAGTGCTTACATCGAAACACATTATTGGTCTATATAGATATCTAGCAAAACAATACGTGGGAATGGCATACCTAAAAAGTGGAGATGTCGAAAATGCTTTATCTTATTTGTCTATGGAAGAGAAGTATGATGTTAGTGTAGTTTCCGAAAGCGAACGAGTACATCTGGATGAAGAAGTGTCAGTGCTTTCAGAGATGTATCCAAAGGATTCATCTCTCATTTGTCGTCAATGTCCTAATTCAGGTGAGCTCGTATCAGAAGCAAATTAATGTTGTACATTTTGTTTTCTGTTTTGTCGTTGTAATTCGATTACCTAATTGAGTATTGTGTTGTAGATTGGGCCCCTAGTACCGAATTTGAAGCGAGAGCTTTGCGAGAATATGATTTATGTGTAGCCCTAGTTGAAAGAAGAGATTTTCCCAGTGCATGGAAGGTTTTAAAAGTAAGTTATTATTTGAAAAACGCCTGTTGAATTAAACTGTGCATCCTTTTGTGTTTACCAAACCAAGGCATGTATGTTAAAATTAAAATTTTCATTGTATTGTTAAAACTTACCAAAACATCTACAGGTATGGGTTACGAAGTTTAGCAAATACTTACCCCCTAAATTTGTTAAGCTGGCAATATTCATCAACCTCAAATTACGTAAGTGCAATATAATTTGTTTTCTTCTAAAAGTATTTGCATTTTCATATTAGTAGCAGGGACGTAAAGATGCATACATCTGGCATCCAGATTATTGAGGACATTTTTTGTTCACAAATCATCTTAACTCAAATCATTAGACTACAAGAATAATTGAGACTTAAGTTATGGTTTACAATTTAAGCGTGGCCGGTCAAAAGGTCAAATAAGGAACGTCGAGAAAAAAGTAATCGAAAAAAGAGCGTCGAAATCAAAAACATCGAATGAAAAGAACATCGAACACAACAACATCAAATTTCATCAAAACCACAAATTTTTTTTGTTTTTGAATATTTTTCATTTCGACGTTCTTTTTTCGATTACTTTTTTTCCGACGTTCCTGCTTCTACCTTCTGCCCTACAACCCAATTTAAGATATCATGTACCAAAGGGATATTTTTTACGTTTGTGAAAACCGCTCATAAACTTGTTTTGTCAGAATTTAAGGTTGCTCATTTATTAACAGTAATAAGTAATAATATTTAAACTAATGCTCGAACAAAGTTTTTAATTGTGTGTAATCTGGTTATCGTGATGTTGAGCATTAATTTATGAATTTTAATAGGTGATAGACACACAGCCGTGAATTTACTAAAACTAAACCCATATGTATTTGATGATGGATTTTATATGTGGAAATCAACCTGTGCCAAATGTAGTACCTTAGATACTTCGAAGAACGTCGAGGACTACAATCAAATCGGGGACAATGTGGATAGGGTATTTTCGAGTAGTAGTTCATAGTTTTAATATTTATAATGTTCTATTTGTACTGTATTATTTAAATCATAGTTTGTAACAGTGCTACGAATGAATATACATTTTTCAGACGATTGCTTAACATAAGTATATTTCTGCTAATATACCTTTAAAAATTAATGGTTTTGTCTCTGGTTATCATGTAATATACAGAGTAAGTAAATAATTTTAAAGGGTGTACTTTGCTCAAGCTAGTCAAAACGAAATGTTCAAATAAATCCTGTTATTAAATTTCAAGAAAGCTTTATTGGCTTACGCCAGAACAAACGCATAAATCCCATTCATCATTATTATTCAAATCCTTATACTACGCACTAATTACCTATTATTATTACTGAAAAACATGTATATATTTGTGTACCTGCCTTTGAACATACCCAATAGCTGTCCAGACGTCTCCCTCGATTAATTTCAAATTACATGAGTTGCACTGCACACCTCATTTGCATTATCGCATGATAAATTTAAAATTATATCTACATACATCTCAATTCGTTCTAACTGGAACCATTTGGTTGCCGTTGCAAGGGAATAGATAACTATGTTAGAATAAAATAGTATGTTTGCAAGACATTTTATTTCAAAAAGTTTGAAAATTGAATACAAATAAGCAACTGAAATTTTAGTGTGTTGTCGTATTCTTGCAGCAACCAGATTCATGTCATATAGTTGTATTTTTTGTTGAAATTCTCAATAACTACGCTGTTATTTGTTGATTTTTTGCCAAGCCTGCATATACAGCGAATAACAACACTTGCAAATGTTAAAAATTTCAGAATAGTTTAAAGTTTTTGCTTCAAAATTTTGTCAGATAATACTTTAAAACTATCTACCTATATATGAGTACTTGGAGAATTGAAGAATAGGGGAAGAAATGTGTGATTCCTTTGACTGACGGACAGGGACGGATTGCCTTTGTTATTTTCCTCGAAGTCAATATCAACATTACATGACATACTTACATTACATTTGGGTGACACATTTTCACCCTGATGAAGAAAGTGGTACACTTCAGAAAGCTTGTCGGAATAAAACTTTAAGCCAAAAAATAATCATGTTTCCCTTGAAGAATAACTAATTTAAACTGTAGTGGTTGGAGTTGGAAGATAATCAAATATAAAACTTAAAACATGTTAGCTGTATAACCCCATATTTCTAAGACAAACGAATAATGTCAACCCAACCAAAACTTAATTTTTAAAGCAAGATATCTCAACAAGTTTGCACCCTATTTAATTGATTTTTTTTTGCAAATTTTATTAACGTAAAAGCTTAAAAATTAACTGCGTAATTAAAAAGTTTTATCTTTAGAGATAAAAGTCGACTTAACCATGAACGAGTTAGATTAGGGCACAACTCTGATCCCTCTACTTCAACTTCAGTCTCTAAATCAGAAGTTAAAAAAGTTTCAAATCGATATGCATGCCCCATTTTCGAGAAATCGTTGCTTATAGATTTGGACAGGGGACCGAATCTTAGGAGTGCTTGTTAACGTCTCAACAGAAGGTTGTGGAAAGTTAACTACCCTAAGTAAAAAAGCAACCCCCCCTCCCTCTAGAATTGTACCCCTTAAAAACATATACAAACATATATTGTATAAATTGACCAAAATTAAAGTAAAATCTCAAATATTTCATAATATCCTCTTCAAATTTGGGCATTAAAATAATAACAAGGACCCCCGTGTTATATAATACTCCCAGCCCTTAAGTAGAACCCCCGCTTTTTGGTGGTTTAAGTCTCCCATGTATGGATTCCTAAAACAGGCTTATTTACGTTTAGCTTTTAAATGATTCAATGCAAAATTTCTGCCATTTATTATCACCGAAATCTAGTAGTAAATATACAGCAAGTATTTTTGACACACTTACAACTACTATGAAACTATTTATTAGCATAAATAGAAAAGGTTTTTTTTAAATATCTTGGTTAAATTAGATATTAGACATAATTAGGATGAGATATATATATATAGTTATTGAAGTGACTAAACTGCTACTATTATTAATCATGATGAGAAACGCTTACGTGCAGCATTGAATGTTTTTTGTTTCATATTAGTCGTATGTTAAATTAATTTTAATAGAGGAACCATTATGGAAACATAGGGAAGACTCAAGTGGCTGAGTAAATAAATTAACTCGTTAATTTAAAGAATGACTCATGATTGCTTTTAGTCACACATGCAAACAATTACTTATTGAACATATTAAGCTATCATAAACTTGTTATGGCTGTTCTACTAAAAAGTAGATAGCTTGCACATGCATATTGGACTCTCTATATTGGATTCTTTTGATTTTGGATTCCTTTCTGATTTTATTTTTCTTAAGAACACTTCTTTGGCTGGCCTAGGAAGAATACTTTCTTCCATTTAGCCTGCGGACTTTCTCTTCTTTACCTTTTCACAACCCTGCAATTCCACTCCAATCCAGAGAGTCGGTTTGACAGTATATCCAACCCCTCTCCAAAATGGAATTATAATGTAGACACCGGATGATTTTAAACAACTTAATATTTTCCAGAATGTGTGTCATCCTTTAAGGCTCATTTACTATCACATGTTTGTATTTTTTATAAATTTTAACAAACATTCTATACAAGTCTTTGGGACAGGAGCAAGTCCCAATAGTAACATAACAAAAGTAGATTTTATATAGTCCAAGGTGTTCCAGATTCTTACTAGCAGTTTGATATGTAAGTACCTTTCTATATTTATTAATTGTCAATACCTCTGAAATCCTTTTTTTGTTTTTATAAGTAACAATAGATTTTGTACTTTTCAAGTTCATAAAATTCTTAAGGTACTGTAATGTATTAATTTAATTCATATAGCTTAAAAATCATTATTATTATGAAATTAAAGAGAACATTTCATTGGAGTGAGAAGTTTTGAAATTGGAAAGCTATAGCCGTATATTTTCAATTAAAAGAAAAAAAAGGAAAGGCAGTAGTTTTTCTGCTCTCTGTATTGATTGAACACGCCTTAATTTTTTATTTTATTTTTTCATTTCCGTTCCAAATTTTGGGAACTTTTGGGAGTTGAAATGAGTAGGGAAACCCTGAAGCAAACTAGATCTTTTGGCTATCCATACTTCTTAGATCCACATCATCTGAGAAAACTGTCTATCCTGTTCATAATATCATGTTTCAGTTTAGAACAAAAGCAAAAAAAATAAACGTTCTTGAAAAACTCTACATGTTCGTTTAGCTATGAGAGTCTATGAGTAATCAATTTCTTAAACCAAGCAAGCCCAATGATTGTTTTAGTTGACAGTTGAGTTTACTTGTTTGTACAGTCTATAAAGGTTAAGTATGAACAAAGAAGTAATGACTCAACTGTCATTACAAATGAGTAAAGCCTGAGTTGAGAGCCCTCTTATACAGTTAGATCTATAGATTCAAACTGTAGATTATATACTTTCAATCCTGTAAAAAAATTTCCAAACGGTTAAAATAATTTATTTTTGGATTTCCTATTTCAATTAAAAAATATCAATAGCCTGGTTTGGTTTTAATACCTTATAAAGGAACAACTGATTTATTCATTTGAAAAAGAATACTGTAATTGACTTTTTAGCTTAAAAAGTGCATTAAAGTTAAATTAATTCTTAACAGCTAAAAAACATCAAGATGAAGAAATTTACAACAATGGGCGACTCTTATGAGCGCCGACGAGATCTACCACCTCCCCCACCTTCCTCAGATTTCATACCACCCCCATCACCAGTAAGTTCCAGTTATTCAGAACTAAGAAGAACCATGGCTCCTCCATCGTGGAACCACGAATATTACTCAAGTAGTCAGGCTGATTTCCAGCCTTATCTGTACCCTTCGAGCAATTCACAGGTATGCATACAGTTAACTGAATATTAGGAAATTTTGTTTAAAAGTTATCATGATTTGTGGGATTCATAATTTATTTATTGTAAATCGAACAGGCGAGTTCATCAGCAGTAGAAAGCATCTATGAGCCCATAGTTCCTCGTTCTGATTCTAGACTTACACAAAGTTCCAGTACTATAAAGGGTTCAAAAAATTCTTTGGACAGAAGACAGTCAGGCACTCCAGATAAATACGTTCCAGAATCATCAACTGAGTCAGAAATTGATGCGCTTACTGATTTACTTATGAATTCCCTTCGAAAGAATGAAGTGTTCTTTGGTAAGCAATACATTTCTTATGAATTGGTAGCATTTATTATTGAAAATGTTTGCTGATTTTTAAAATAAAACGAAACAAATCAAATTTTGATATTTCTTACATTATACGACATTCAAAATAACAATATTGAATAGTCCGTTATCCCAAGTATTAAAGTATTAATTCAAGGGGTCTCAAACTTTGTAACCTGACAAAAAAATCAAATCAATATAAATTGGTACTATAAGGCCAACTACTAGTAACTGAGTCGAATAATTATCAGAAACGCTTTGTACCATTTTAAGCCCCCCCCCCTCTCTCTCTCTTATTGGACGAGTACAAGTGGTCAGGGTATGACCTATCGTAACTCCAGATAGGGAGGGACTACATTCCGGGAGGGGAATTATTTAGAGCCATTTACCTAGTTTAGAAAAATTGACAAACTGAGTAACAGGTATCTGTATGAGCCATTTAAAGAAAAATTAAAGTAAGATTTGTGGCGTTGATGTTAGGAGGTTTATGTTTAAAATGAATTGTATACGATGAGAAATGATTCCGAGGGGGGTTCTAATTAGGTCTTTACGGTAGTTGAGATTCAAGCATCATGCATGAGTGTCTTACAAAATTTTTTACTCAGGAATTTGTACGAAATGTGGAAAGCAAGTTGTTGGAGAAGGGACAGGATGTACAGCAATGAACAAAATATTCCATATCGAATGCTTAAGATGTCGTGTCTGTGATTGTTTGCTCCAAGGAAAGTCATTCTTTTACCATGTTGATGGGAAACCTTACTGCGAACGAGATTACATGGTATATCATTTTTTAACCATCATGCATCACTACTTTCCCATTCTTATTCAACGATTAACCTATCGTTTTGAATGATAATGATATGATTATAAGAGTTTCTTTGAAGTATTTGCAGCTACTTACAATTAGTTTTTGTTTTACAGACACGTCTTGAAAAATGTTGCGTATGTGCAGAGCCTGTACTGGACCGTATTCTACGTGCCAATGGCAAGCCATATCATCCAAAATGCTTCACCTGTGTCATTTGCACGAAAAGTCTTGAAGGCATTCAATTTACTATTGATGCAGCAAACAGAATATACTGTATTGAGGATTTTCATAAGTAAGCGTTTATGTGGATTTTTTCATCAAAAACTAACCCTAACTAGCATATTATAAAATACCAAAGATGTAACATTTCTGTTTTGTACTTATAGGAAATTTGCTCCAAGATGTAGCGTCTGTGAACTTCCAATTATGCCCGAGCCTGGAAACGAGGAAACCGTGAGAGTTGTGGCTTTGGACAGAAGTTTTCATGTAAACTGCTACAAGTGTGAGGTACAGCAGTGTTAGTTTAAGTCCAACTGACTCGAAAAATTAATATAATTTTAACATTTAACTCTTGATTATTTTTTGCCAGGACTGTGGTCTTCTACTACGCTCAGAAGCAGAAGGCCGAGGTTGTTATCCATTGGATGGTCATATTTTATGCAAAAGCTGCAATGCAAAAAGAGTCCGTGAAATGAAAATCTAGAACTTTCATGAAAAATATCATCTGCCAACTTCAATTAGTCATTTGCGACCTTCAGTTTACCTAATTAATCAAATAGATAATAGTACGATTAGGATCGTGTCGAGTTTGGTTTAGTGTTAGTAGTAATAATAGCAATTTATCAATTAGATGGAGTATAAAGAAAATATTCTCTTTAAAGTTCCGCTTTCATTCAATAAGATATACTTTCCGACTTTTGGCTTCTTTGGTATTCGTAATGAAAACCTTATCTCCTCATGTTGTACATTGCACAATCCTTCATCCCCTCTTTTTAAGTCGTTGTTGTCTTGTGATTGTGATGTAATATCTTAGCTTAAACGTTAAAGTAGTTTACTAAGCGTTATTATAAACTTAAGAGTCAATTTAGTAAATAATCTGTTTTTCCATACCGAGAGAAATTCCTTTCAACGAATTTCTACGGCATTGGAAAACTCAGTCTGTACAATGAACCACATTTCTCATCAAAGTTAGTTAAAAAATCAAACACATTTCACAAGTCTAACGACTTTTGACTCGAGTGCTTAAAATTGTAAATAACATGAACTAACTATTGAAGACATTCCTTTTACAACCCTTGGTCTTAAAAACTATGCAGTAATTTAATATATATTTAATGTATGTAAACTTATCAATGAACTCATCTGCTCATTCATTCATAGTTATTCAGACATTCTTCCTTCATCGCCATACAAATACATTTATCGCAATGTACGCCATAGTTTTAATCAACTTTACTTAATTATGGGATGCAACGCATCCATGCATGTGTGTCTTTTGTGCTTTGTTACAAAAGATAACTAATTATTTACAAATATATAATAATAATACAATTATATGTATAACGTATACTATAACCGAAGACTTTTAGGTAAACGACTTTTGCGTTTTGGTCACGCTATGAAGATGAACACGCTGACACTGACCAAATAAAATGAACACGGTAAAAAGCAACAAAAAATTACCGCAGTGCAGTAGAGCACGCATAGTGGACGAGTTGAAAGAAAGTAACGCAGTGAATATCTTTTTTTCAGTTTTTAATTCCGACTTTTTGAAGTTAAAATTATACAATGTACGCTTTGAAATAAAGTAGTTGTTAGTGCCGTATGGTCAGGATTAGAAACATGATATACTTTTGTATATGTCTAGTGTGTCTTCTATTTCATATATTATTATTATATATTTATATTGATTTTAATCTGTTTTATTACATAGCAATTTTACACAATTATGTGTGCTTACTTAAATGTGATGAAAAATCTGATCTGATTTAACTTAGAACAACAATAAATATATCGTTTTAATTGAAACCCTACAGTCGCTATCGTTGATTTCAGACTAAATCGAAACTATGATGTATAAGTCGAAACCCTTAATTTTTTGTACCTAGGGTATTTTACTTAAAGGTCTAATGTAATGCTTACTGAATTTAGTGATTATGATTGTTTTGCGTTTAAAAGAGCATGATGGAGAAAAGAGATCCTACTTGTAGGATTTATTTTCATTACCATTAACTGTATAGGTGAATCGGATTTTTTCAACTCTCAGGTTCAGATTATATCTGGTCAATGAAGTGTGTTTCCTTTCTTTTCAAATGCCATAATTAATGAGTCCGGTCAAAATCATACACCAATAATTCAGTCTTCTTCTTTCAATTTTATTTTTGTAAGTATAAATTACATATTTAAGTCAATCATAGACATTACCCATTAACATTTATAAGGATGTTGAGATTGTATATGCCAGTCATTTCGACACTAATTTGCATTAAAGCTAGGATCACAGGGATGACAAGAGTTCACGTTGAAAATAACTAGTTTTTAAGCAACTAATATTTTACGTATAAATTTTAAGTGGTTAATTAGAGAATTGAACAGAATCAAGGTAGCATTTTGAATGATGATGATCTTTCATCGTCCACGTCTGATTCAGGAACACAGGGTGTTCTTAGGAACTGGTAATTATATCTTATCCACTTGTTTGCAACTGAAAATTTTAAACAATTGATAAGTACATGCATTCATCCTATAAATTTGTTATAAGCTTCAACAACAAAAACCAATGCACTATTCAAATACAAAGATTAAAAATCGAATACTTACTCCACTTGTTTCCGTACAAAACGCTACATCCAGCATGTCGAGTAAGTGGATCTCCATATCCATCTCGTTTCAAATTCCACCAAAAAACTGCCATACCCTTTCGTGGTTTCACCTGGACACCAATCAATGGAAATACTGTTGATCCACCTGCTGCTACGTCTTCAAGCTGTACAAAAACAAAGTATAAAAAATAAAGAAACCATTAACATAAGAATGTATTTTTTGATATTGATGCTTTCAATATATTTTGTGTAATTAGTAATTATGCATGATTTAATCGTCTTACATAAACCATGAAGGTTGCAATTCGGTTTCCACGTAATTTTTCGATTGGACTTTGATTGTGGTCTTCCCCTGTTATATAATCAGTATGAGGTGTGTATCTTCCAGCCATACCATAGTTTGCAACTTGAAAGAGTTCCGAGGCCTCGTTTTCAGGAAAAGTAACTAGTCCGGTGGCATCACTAATTCTTTGACTAATTACATTCACAAATTCACCATCATCTTTTGTCAACCAAGCCCTGTTTTGAAGTAACATTAAACAATTATTTTTTTTATCAATCACATATAATACCATTTCTTTTGAAACTGTTGGAAAAGTAGTAGAGAAAAACAATATTACTGTTTGCTTGTTCGAATATCTGTTGCAACATAATGCCCATCTCGCCCCTGATGTAAACTTCGTTTCAGTCTAGATGCAGCCTTATCACGGAAACTGGTCATTTCATCGTCACTCATAAAGTCATGGATTGTGATTATAAATGGATCCAATGAGTGCTCCTCAATGCGAAATGGCCCAAGAAATGATCTTGTAGAACGCCTTGCCAAATAACGGCATCTCAACTTGGCATTCAATTTTGGACTCTGTATACCAAAAGTAATTTACGTTGTGCTCACAAATCACAAGATATTTCTGTGTAAAATCTAACCCTCAATTGTTCTCCACGACACAGAGCCTTGTAATTTTCATTTTCTTCAACAGGATTGATTGGAACGTAGATTTTAGGTGTGTATGTTTGAACCGAATTGTACCTTTTCTTCTTGGCTAACTTCTTATTAACTGGTTTTGGAAAAGTTTGCCATGTATCTCCATAAGGTCCACGCTTTTCCAAAACTTCATCATGCTTTGGAAATACAACATTTTAGTTCTTGTAGGACGAAGGGAAGAGTAATGCATTCAAAACTATAACTAGATCTTACCACTCTTCGTGTGGTTTCTAAAAATGGTAGAATTTCTTCCCTTGTAGCAGTTAGCGACAAAACAACATCACTTTGAGATTCTTCTTCAGCTATTGATAAAGCCATCTCAAGCCAGTTTATACTTCGATCATACAAACCTTTGTTAAAAGCTGCCTTTCCAAGGAATAGTAAATCCCTAGCTAAAAAGGAAGTAAATTCAATTTGCTTAATCAAAAGGGTAGTAATTATGCATTAAATTATTTTTGTTATTAAAGGAGCCATTTGAGTTTCATGCTTCCTTTAAATCTTTATATTGTCGAATTCTTAGTGAAGTGTTGTTGAAATGTATGATGATGGATCAATTTGCATGAAAGGCGTGTATTAGTAAAACTGGCTTTTGATTATGTACCACTATCTTAAGATTAGACAAGATGGATATTTCCTACTGTGAATGCCAACTGTAAAATTTACCTGAAAGTTCATAAGGACTCTGCGGAACGACATCGTTATCAGATCCAAGAGTTCCATGAATGATTTCAGATAAATTCAGGCTATAAGTGTCTTGTAGCCCAACCAATGCCATCGATCCTCCTATAAAATCTTCAAAAGTGGGCATTCGTTCCCCTTTCTGCATTACTTCTCCAACAAGATCTGTAAAAACGATAGAAATACATTATTATGGTGGATTAAACTGTTTTTCTGTTAGTAAAATGGGGAAATTGAGACAAAATTGCAACAACTTCATGGAAGCTTTAAGATGTATGAATTTATTGAAAAATTACCACTAGCTTTAGTATGATTTTTTATACTGTCAGCAACAACCTCCCAGTCGACAACGGTCCTTTTCAAGATATGAAAAGCAGTAAATGGATTAGCCACGACATTTGATGCGCTCTCGCTATCATCTTCAACCACTCGAATCTTATTGAAATCTTCAATATATCTAAAGAAACAAAATAATTTGTATCACTTGTCCCAAAACTCATTCATTCCTTTAAGTACTCCTTTTTATTGACTCCTATTTAAAGTACCTTTTAACTACACGAAGGTTCTTATCAAGGACTGTCGCATATTCTTGAAGTTTTTCAACCACTTCGGCTTCATGTCTGTACAATCGTTCCAATTCTGCTATCGAAGAGAATATCTCACTTTCTTTGTTGTGGACACTTGGTGACAGCAACAAGCAAAACAAGAGGACAAAAGAGGTTCGGAAATGGGGTAACATCATTGTGCACACCAAGTGCACGGGAGTAGTAAATGGTAATACTTACTAATTAAATGGTACTAATGGTATAACTAAAAATCAAAAGGACGTCCCAAGTCACCCACACACACGCACACAATGCAATGCAATGACAGTATAATGACACTTGAATGTAGTCACTTGGTCTAAAGCGATTAAACTTCTAAAGTCACTTTTTCCACAAAAAGCTGAGTTGAGGTTGGGTTTTAGAATGTCTTGAGAGTTGAGACTTAAAGAGTAGGATGTTGATGTAGCCAAAAAAATTACAGTAATATGTAAGTGTTTCCTAATGATTCATGCAATAATCTTGCTGTACCGTATCATCTAGCAAGTAAATTATTGAAGTCAGCAGAAATACAAGGTAAACTATATAATATCTTATAAGCTCTTTTATTGCATGGGAGCACCTGCAAAACCACTTCTTACCTGTCTGGTGAACCTAAATTAACTGATTGTAGTGTAAGCCCAATAATATTCTCGTAGGACTCACATTTCGTGCAATTATTCCGTTAATTTTCTTGTACTCGGTTTAAAACATTGTAAGGTTTTTGCTATTGATAATATTATGTACTTAATTCATTTACTTTTTAATATTGAAAAGCATAGTATATTTTATTAGTATATCACTGAACATACATGCATACATGAATAAAACCAGCAATCTCACCACAGTGACCCCTGGTCAGTCAGGTTTTTCATAAAATGCTGCATTGTATAGAAAAGACGAATTTTTTTTCAGCAGTCTCATTCATTTTTCTCAAGACCGTTTTAAAGACACGTATCTGTGCTTTGTTCCTGCAAATGAAAATTACGATAGCCGCAGACAAATCTACAAAGAAACCCCTATCAGAATTATGAATATATTTAAATCGATGTAGACAGTCTGGGGTTCCGAGTTAATTGTTGATTTGTGACTTTCCGTCCCTTTTCAGGAAGAGGTGTACGTGAAGATGTTCACGTTCACGGTACAGGGTACACGATATGATAAAGCATGATATAATTTATCTTGAAATTTGTGTATTCTTTCAATTGAATATTTCATAATCGATACTAAATTTAAAAGGAAATGCTTGTGTGAGACTAAATCACAAATTTATTGTAATTAGCAAAGCTGTTAAATTGATTCCATAAGAAATAGGTGAATGGGAAAAAAACAAATTAAAAAAAGTAGATCAAATTTTTTTGCTACAATCATACGCTACAATGGAAACTGTATAGATTACGCCTACAGATGAATAGTATTCATCCACGTTTTACGCCTTTTTATTGTATTTATTATTATACTTTATTACAGAGGATTATTATTTGGGACTGTGAAGCGTGGTTACAAAATTTCCCATCTTGGTAATTACATGTTTTTAATCTAATGCAGAGTTTAGTAAATGAAAATGGGAGGTTTACTTCCAGTGCGTTTAATTTTGATCTAATAAATCTTCAAAATAATTTACTCTTTGATTTGAATGATTACGAGGAATTCGATTCGATTTATTTGAATTCATTTTATGCTGCTTCCTGAAAAGGTCGACCCTTTGTAGTTGTACGTGTCAGTGGGTAAAATCTCAGCTTCCCAGCTTAATCCTTTGTTTTCTAGATTAGTTTACCGCAAGCAAACCAATTAGAACTCCCAGAGGAGTTAATGTTTCAACCCTCTAAAAAGATAGGGGATAATTTCGGGGAAAGGTTATTGCTTCACAGTCCGAAGTTTATTCTAAACCACCATTTTTAGTCACAAAACACAGATTTCGACAAATACGCAGATTTCGACAAGTACATTACATTGAATGAAAGAAAACCACTAAAATCCTCAACATATCCAAGCTTTCCAAAGCATTAAAAACAAAATTGAATTCATCAAATTCATTGGGCTTACGGGCTTTCGCCCCTTTTTTCTCCTCATTAAATCCCTTACTACCTGATGTATTTAAAAATTATTAGCAAATCAGTCAATTTGAACTTTCAACCTCAACTGTGTACTTCTCAGTTGACTATATCCTACAAGTAGTTAGGATAATGTAGTGGGCTTTCCTTGAGTACTTCAAATCTTGTAGGAAATTGTAATTAATGTCCAAGCCCTTATTAAAATGGGAATTATCATATTTGGGAATTTCATTTTTTATATTTACATCAACTTTCCCATTGCTGGTCCTGTGGAGGTATTTAATTTTCAAATTAATTCAATTAATTAATATTTTAAAGGGCTACTCATAATAGATATAAAGTGTTGTTGTTCGGTCCCTGCTACTATGTCCTATGTGGTTGTACTCTAGCATATTAGACCTCTTTATCTCACCGCGTAACATAATTCAATACAGTCCATTCTAATCAACTCTGAAGATAAACTTGCTTTAAAGTATGTAATGAGTGTCGAGCATGCATAACAATGGTGAGATTTGGAGAATCGAAATACGCGAGATTAGACAAAATATTGGTTTTAAAATGGCTATGGTTTTAGAGGACATGAACAGAGACTTAGTACTCGTCAGAACTGACCTACATGGCAGAGCTCTGATCATCTTAAATCCAGATTTCATTGAATCACAGAGTCCCAACATAGGCATTTTCCCCCTCATGTTTCTACCGAGGAATTAAGAGTTTTAATTTAGAAGTTTTGTCTTTTGATTTATTTGTAATAACATCTTAACAGAGCATTATCTGCCGAGAATTGCGAAACGAAGATCTGACTGACTGACTGAAGGGAACACCCTCAAACGGCTCCATTTCTTACACCTTATTTCTCAAATAAATGAATTTACATTTTGCACTTTTATTTGTTTTATCCATAAAATAATATTAAAAGATTATAAATTTGCTAAAATATTTTCAAAATATCTTTTCATTCCTTTAGAATTTAAATTGGAAATGTTAATAAGTTGCCCATTTCATGGATTTGGATTCTGGGAAGATTTGATAAAACTCTGTATCTCTTCCTCTCTCAACTGCCTACGTGGGTTGGAGTAAACCAGAGGACGCAGGATGTTACAATGGGATGTTACAATGAGATGTTACAATGGGATGTTACAA
>JAQGBU010000418.1:0-30030 GCA_034698605.1 Isotoma decorata
TCCGGCGGCGGCTTAGGTTGACCCTAAAAATTTTCGGTTTCGGACCCTTGGCGAGGTAGGGTCATTTGCATGTATGGATGGAACCTTTTTTGTTTTTTAGATGTTAATTTTGTTTAAAAGCCATGATATTGAGCCTGTCTAGCTCACTGAAATTTTTATGAAGTCATTTGGAATGGTTACGGATACGGTATAAGGTGTTAATTGTCAAGAAAATGTTGAATGAAATATAGATCATCAATCATCGTTTTTCGTACACAGCGTTATTGAGGTTTACCTACCTTACGAAAGGAGAATCCAGTAATTATTCATCAAATATAATCGATTTTCATGTGATCGACTTTTAAAAGGTGTAGTCTAGCAGTCTACAAAATGGCAGTCAGTAAAAAAGTGCAAATTATTACTGGATTTAATGAACAGAACGACATGTGCCAAGCCTATGGCCGAGTTTTAAAAAGTTACAAACAAGATCGAAGTTTTCATTGATTATAAATTGCCGAAAAAGTATAAGACAGAAGCCTGGAAGGTTTAGAAGCCGCTTAAGTGTAAAATTATTTTGTCTAAAGGAGTTATATCTTAAAAGAATTTTTCCTTAATTTGTAGCCGGGTTGTGATGCCTCTAACGGTTGAGGAATACCAAATCGGGCAACTGTACTCCGTGGCTCAAGCCAGTATGAACGAAACCGGCGGAGGAGAAGGAATTGAGGTGGTCAAAAACGAACCTTTTGATGGAAAATCGGATTTGCTTGGTGGAAAATATACAAAAGGGCAGTATACCTACAAGAAGTACCATCTAGCAAGGTAAAGTCTGTTATTTTTGCCTGTACAATTATGAACAGGATTTTCCAACCCGTACAAAGTTATACTAAAAGTCTGTTTGTGATTTACAGTAAAGTACCTACATTTATACGCATGCTGGCTCCTAAGGGCTCAATGGAAATTCATGAAGAAGCCTGGAATGCGTATCCATACTGCCGTACTGTTATCTCTGTATGTGAATTATCAATTACAGCTTAGTAATTGTAACTTAATTCTCATTTCACCGACTGTTGAGTGAAGTGGATGGATGTTTAAGCCACGCCACACTTAAGAAATTTCTAATCAGTTATTTTTGTTTTTAGAATCCAGGATACATGAAGGATAACTTCATAATAGTTATAGAGTCGCTGCATGTACCAGACAGAGGAGAACAGCATAATGTTCATGAGCTCGGTCCTGAGAAACTGAAAATGCGTGAAGTTGTAATGATTGATATTGCCAGTGATCCAGTGCAGCCAAGTGACTACAAAGTCCTTGAAGATCCTAGCAAATTCCATGCCGCTAAATCCGGACGTGGTCCACTAGTTGGAAAGTGGCAAAGCACTGTAATTTAAGCTTATTCACAGTTCAAATCACTCTGAGCAACCTAATTACCGTTTACCACTTGAGCGAATAACAAAGTACGTTTCTGATTTCGTTAATTTCAGGTGAAGCCGGTGATGACGTGCTATAAGTTGGTGACAGTTGAGTTTAAGTGGTTTGGACTCCAAAATCGCGTAGAAAACTTTATTCAGAGGGCTGAGAGACGCTTGTTTACTAATTTCCATAGGTAAGGTAGAATACAAAAAAAGTCATATTCGAATTCGTCCGTTGATAGAATGTTTTAAACGTCGTAATTCGTAATAACCTGCTACGATTTTCTTTTTAGACAAGTTTTCTGTTGGATTGATCAGTGGTTCGGCATGAGCATGGACGACATTCGGGCCCTGGAGGACAAAGTTCGGGAAGAGTTAGACCGAGTACGTAGCTTCCGTATCACTCTACAGTTCTTTGATTCCAATTTAAAAATGACAATTTACTTACTCTCCTTTTATATAATTACAGCAAAGAAGAGTCGGCGAGGTTCGAGGAATGAAAGCTGATACAGACTAACCTACCAATGCAAAACAACATAAAAAGTAATTGCACACGTAAAAAGAGTAACGAAATAATTAGTTGACCTTTACATTGACATTTCAAAATTTCCGTTACTACTAGTCATTTAATAAGACAGTGCATCAAAGCAAATCAGAGGTGTTTAATTGGTATGGCAGTTGAGAGTTGTAATAGTTTTGCTTTGATACACTTTGTTAAAATTAATTCTTCAGCTGTTCGCATCGTAGATTTCAATCGTCAGCTAGCATTGTGTTAAAGCAGAATACATTGTACGGGATAATTCGGAACACTTAACTGCTGATTGAGTCACAATTTAGGATAAAAAATAAAGTGCTTAATCACATCAGCACTACAATAATTAATAAACATGGAACCTAAGACTGTAGTTTTAAAATCAAATTATTGGCTGTGTAGTAAATATTTTGGTGGTGTTAAATTTGTTAAAAAATGTCAGTATCGGTTGTTGTTATTTTATTATTGACTCGCCACGGTTAATACTTCGTATCCTGATTCGTTTTGGAATGGCTGAGCTACGTAACGTTACAAAAGTATGTTGCTGAACGTTGTTGCATTACAAAGATGCAGTTAATCAGTGATATTTCGGAGTGATGTTATACTACAGAGATAACTTAAGTTGAAAGTAAATAGGAAACTATTTGGTATTTATGGAGCAGTTATGTTTGAGTAGTTACTTACACAGCTTTGCTATGTATTGTTTAGGCTTCAAATTAAGCCGGCAGTTAAGAAACATTATCGTTACCACGCTGCTTAATTGTATGCTTCATTTTGTACTGAAGGTGATATTCATTTTAGAATACTTTTCTTTTGTAGGTAGTCATGTCATAAATATATATATATATATGTTCGTACGATAATAATTCTAGGGTGGATGATAAAAAAAATCCCACCAAACTCTTGCATAATAACTCTCAGAACATTCTGTACCTCTTGCTCACTCGAAGTGATGCAACCATACATTTAATTGACTTATTTTGATAAAATGTTACTTTATCATGCCGTATAGGCTAGGTGAGAGTCAAAGGCCTGACATGTTTATTATTATTTATATGGATTTTGAGGTTAGAATCTTCGTTTTTGAATAATCGGCATGAACGTACTATTAATATATATTATAGATCTATGATTCAAAAGAGAAGTCAGCTGAAACTCTGACTTCAAAGATTGTTCAGGTTCAACATTCCAATGCAAACTCCTTAACTATGGGCATGTCTGAAGAAAATATCAAAAATCTGAAGCCACTTAGACGTAAAAAGTTGAATCTGTTACATATGAGATAACTCATAATTGTTCTCGAACAATAACTTCGAAAATCATGTAGTCTGTTATCAATTACAAATTAGTAAATTGTAGTTATTAGCATACCGTAACTCGTTACTCCATTGTAACGTTGTTTTCCTTCTACTAATACGTCAAAGTAATAATGCCGGTCATAAAATTATCCATATTATATGAAATAAATAAAGTAAAATACAACGGTTGAGGGACAGCAGAAATTTTACCTTGGATACTAATCAATTCGATAAAATAGTCCGAATTATTCGGCCATAATAAATCATTTGTCGAAATTGGATTTTCAACAACTCTGAACTACTGTCCCACTAACCACTTCACGTTTTAGTCCTTGTTCGTTGTATTAGGCTATTGTAGTTGATATAAAATTAACGAAAACACTATATTGTAAACACAAATACAATTCACTGCTATAAATTTAAAGGAGAACTACTAATTATGGACATAAGTGGCAAAAATCGACGTTACTGTAAGATACACTTGTAGGGAAAGAGAAATAGAAAACCAATAATAATATTGCGATGAAGTATTAATCTTTGAAGTCCACGCCTAATAATAACCTCTTCATCCTATCTTGAGTTTTTTCACAAGCTACTTTTAATGGGTTTATTAAGTCATAATATAATTAAATTTCCTAATGTACCTAAGTTACATAACTATAGTCTATTTAAACCGAAATGTATTTATAATTGAATATTACCTTTTCCTCCAAGTAAATACCATGTATAAACTCAGATAACCTATATTTATGTTTCAAAGACAACTTTAGAGTATATTCATTCTAAATACCTAATTTAAGAATTTTTGAAATCCAGAAAGATGTATGCTAATTTATTGTTATGAATCTGTGTCAGCAATCGCATTCTCGTTTCAAGTTGAATAAAAACTGAACAACCTTAACGAACAAAGTTATTCACACTTCTACTTTATCTTACAATTATAGAAATCAAGTTATTTTCATCACGGAGAGTCATTCTAGGAAGTAAACTACCTCACTACTTTTTCAATCAAATAGATAAAAACTGTGTATAAAAATGATATCAGAGGAAGTCAATGTAGTACCCTATCTACTCTTCTCACTCTATTAATCTGCATGGAATTCCAGATAAGGTTTTTTTAGAGTCTATGTGATAAATGAATTCCCCTCGCACGCCACACACATATTAAATCAATTTGATTGCTATATTAATTTATTTTTTATTATCAATGAGATCAAAATGAACTGAGAAAAACGTGAAACAAGAAGGGAATAGGAAGTATTTAAGAAGACACTTTTGTTTCTTTATAATTTGTAACCTGCAACTAAAGGGAAGCCTACGGTAGTGTGGATCCATTTACGCAGAGCTACCTGAACCTGAACCCTGGATGCCTTTGAAAGGGAGGCAAAGGGACCCATAAGTTAGAGACTTAAGATAAGAAACACCCTAAAAAGTAAAGTAGAATCCATGTAGAAAAAGAGAGAAAGTTAGAAAGGAGCAAGTCTCACTTTGTCTCTTGGAGGAAGCATTAGATATTAGCCTATTGACAACACAGCGGCTATTTCAAAATCTAAATCAATAAAAAGTTTTGTTGATATTTTCAAAAACACAGATCAAAAATGTGAAGTATTAAATTGCTTTTTTAATTTTAAAGTTTTACGAGATTGTTAATTAAATAAGGTGAATATAAAATTTCAAATGGGAGCTTGTTTCATCTGAACCTTCTCTAATTGTGATTAACACCCTCCATATGCATCATAATATTCAATTATAGGAAATTTGGAAATTTAGTCATGAACACAGAAATTGGAAATTAACAATTAAACTGCCAGTCACTTAACAAAATGAAGTTCAAAGTAGGAAAACAGGAAAGTGAGCGAAATATTACAAAATAAATTATGAAGTAAACAAATCAACTCAATAATTATAAATCTTGAGATGAGACATGAAATTGGAAATGGAAAAAAAGTTGTAAGTCCAAAGTCTATGGTCTTTCTTGTGTTCTTGAGGGGAAACGCGATGGAAATGTGAAATGTGAAACGAAGAGGAAGTTGTCAAACAGGGAAATTAAACTTAAGAAATGAAGGACGGTGGTGGTAGTATGTAGTAGAAGTACACCAACAGAATCATCAGTAGTAGTACTTCAAAAATATGAGGGCAAATAAATACGGTCACGGTGACGGTAATGATGACATTTGACATTTAATAATTTATACTGTGCCTTGCCCTGGCTACAGTTATTTTGTATTTATCAGCTGCAGAACTGTTGATGTGAATTCAGCTGTCTAGCTGTAGCTACACCCTACTATCACTGTATTAGTGATTAGATATGTTGTTGGAAGAAACAATAACGTTTGAAGAAGGAGTTATGAACAATTAGGAAATCAGTGTCAATTGATTAGGTATCATCACAATCAACAGGCACAGAATGTGACACACGCTAGCCCAACACGTACTATATAAATAAATCAAGCCACAACGCCACAAGTGCTTTAAAAACCATCACCTCACACCATGCACCAGTATTCCATATTCTCTATTATTGTCCTATATTCTGAATTGTCTGAATGTGTGACTTAAACATTTAATTTTGGGTTTGTATGTCATATGTTTAATTTACATCTCATGACCTTAAAGTTTATAATTGAGTTGCAAATTGACCTGAATCATAGATACAAGATACTCGATAGGATAAAATTAGTATCGCCGTAATTCTATCACCATGCACAGTATTGCTAATTGTTATTTATAATTCAACATTGACATGATGTTATTAGATGTCCTCAGTCCATGGTCATGGCTCAGCAAAAAACTGACTGAAGAAATTAAGATGTCATTATTACCAACCTATTAAACTTATAGGTTAAACTTAAAGGAACTCTCCAAACATTTATATTTTGTTGTAAAGATTTAATTGGTTAATGTTAGTTATACTTTCGGTTAACTTTTGAGAACAGATAGGTTCAGCGTTCAGGTTATCAGGTCCAGTTTGGGTCTTCACTTCAGTCTTTCTATAGTAACTAGTACCATTCAGTTAACTGCAAGTTTTATTCAGAATATAATCGTAACTGTAATTGTGAATGTATGTTTAGAAAGTATTAAATTCCAATTCTGTAACTTTAAGTTGACAACAAAGTTACTTGTAAAGTGTGTAGCCCATTGTATAAAACTATTCCAATGTTCTATGATTCTTGATCATTGTAAATGGCCAGAAACTAATTATAATGATACTTATAAGGATTCTTGGCTGTCTTTGATGCCGTCATAACGTATCAGACTTACAGGAGTTTCAGGTTAATTCAGTAGCAGTATATCTCAGCTGAAATTACAGTTTTGTTAGCTTGGCAGTTTCTCAGTAAACTTGAATGTATTTTAAGGTTACAAAAAAAGTATGAAGAGCTGCTGAATAAGTGATAACGAGGTTTTTTCTGGATTAGTATGACTGCTTCGATTCAGCTTACATAATGATATTACTTGGACACTTTAAATCAGCAGACTTATTGTCAACTACTTGTCGACTTCGATTGCGGATATATTCCGAGTGAAAGATAAACTACAGTTAAATAAATAAGTGGAGACAACTGGGTCTTATATTAACGGTGGCTATGGGTATTCGAATACCATCAGCAGTTGTAATTGGTGTGGGAACAGCGTTTTTTCTGTTATACCTTCTTCCTTGGCAGCATCTTCCCAGTGTTCCCTTTCCGTCCCCTTCGTCCTTTCCTCGTAGAAGCAACAGGTCGAGTTCCCTGTTGACTTTGCAGCAGCTCGACCCAGAATTTCGAATCCAACCAAGTCCACCTGATATCCCTGGCCTTGTCACCTACCGTGCCATCCGTGAGTCTGGGATTCAGTTCAATACTAGTGGCTCTGATGTACTTGTGATTCTTCATATACAAAAAACTGGAGGAACTTCTTTCGAAAAACATATCGTTCAAGATCTCGTCATGGAAAAACCCTGTGTTTGCTGGAAACGACGGAAACGTTGTAAATGTCCTAGGCCGTTTAAACGTAAGTTGAGCATTGTAAAATTGTAAATTTCGTCAACTCTATTTCTATAGTGTAATATATCAATAAAATGTTATCTACTTAGGGGGTTCATTTTCCGCTGAAGGGGGCAAAAGTGAGAATACCGACCCTTGGCTGTTCAGTAGGTTTTCCACAGGCTGGATCTGTGGACTCCATGCAGACTGGACAGAGTTGACAGCTTGTGTTGACACTGAGCTAGACCGAGCCCACGGTACACCTACGAAAAGACGGTAAAGCTTGAAGATTTTAAATTGTTTCATTTCTGATGCAAATCAGAAATGATAACTAAAATTATAAAATTGAAAGCGGTTTTATGTTGCGTTTGAATTGGTTTGATGAGCTCATGCATAAATGTTTCTGTTTTTTACCCAGATACTTCTACGTCAGTATGATTCGTGATCCAATTCACCGTTTTCTCTCAGAATTCAGACATGTCCAAAGGGGAGCCACGTGGAAGGCTTCTCGTCATATATGTAATGGACAATATGCATCTCCAGAGGTATCACCACATTAAATTGTTTGTTTCTTCAACTGTGGCATGTTACAATTACAATTACAAATAAAATAATTGGAGCTATCATGTATGTGTTTTAGGAATTGGGAAAATGTTATTCAGGAAGAAGTTGGACTGGAGTTAGTTTAAGCGAGTTTTTAAACTGCCCTCATAATTTAGCCTTTAATCGACAGACGAGGATGTTGTCGGATCTTACTCTCGTAGGGTGCTACAATAGGCAAGTGATTATTTAATTGTGTTGTTTGCTTGTTTATTACGTTTGTTAATGTTAATCTTTAATGGATATAGAACGTTATCCTAAAAATGCGCTTCCAATGCTATAAATATTCAAATATTTATATTTTATACCATTTGATTTGCTTCCAGAAGCTCTATGTCGCCAGAAGAACGCAATAAAATCATGCTGGCGTCTGCTAAACGTAATCTTGAATCTATGGCTTTTGTTGGCCTTACGGAGTACCAAAGAGTGAGAATCGTTTTAAATTAAAACTTAATCAAATTTAATTGACTAATCAACTCACTCATTGAGATTATGATTTTTGTTGTATAGATATCTCAGTATATATTTGAAGAGACTTTCAAGATGAGATTCAAGATTCCGTTTGCCCAAAATGAAGATACTTATTCAAAAGCAACATTAGATAAGGCAACCGCTGAAGAATTAGATGCCGTTCGTAGGGTTAATTATTTGGATTTAGAATTATATGATTTTGCAGAGCAAATTCTCCATAAACGATTTAGTGACCTCAAACAAAAGGACCCTGATTTTGACGAGCACTATAATTTCCTTGGAGAAGAAAAAGGATATCATTTTTCTTGGGATGAAATAGAGAACGAAGACTAGTATTAATGTATCTACATTTATGGTTTCAACACTAAAGTATTGCATGTACAGCAGTATTTGATATTTTCTATGCATTTTCTTTTTACTTGACCTATTTATAATTTAATCGTATAACATATCTAACATTGTGTGATTGTCTGTAAGGATGTCGTTCGGTATGCGACTCTACGTAACTAACGTGTATTTCCATTAATAATGTATTGAACACATACCTCATATTGGTAACCTCTGAAGTAGCATTATGTGTAGAAAACTTTAACCTAACACCTAATTATAGTGTTAAGCACTTATCTAACTGGATATTCAAGTTGGAGTGTTTTCTTTTTATATTAGTATTTCCATGTAAGTGGTACGAGTATGTAATCATGAAGACATATCAAAACTCGCATGTAATCCAAGACTGGGACCCTGTGAGTCTCTCCATCGAATTTCAAAATTTGTTTCGAAAACGATAGCTATGTTTCACAATTTAAAAAAAATTATGACTACAGTCACTTATAATCCCATGTTGTCCTTCAGCGCCTGCAATCAGACTCGCGTCGCAAAGTTTGTCGCCGAACGACAGATGTGCCTTCCGTGAATAAAGTCAGAAACGTTTAACACCTGCGTTATTACATCAAATGATAAATTGTAAAGACTTCATTATAATGCTTCAGATGATTTATTTGGTTAACGTAGAATATAGCAGACACAATGTTTATCTACCCCAAATATTACAGGTAAATTAGGTAACAGACATGCTACGAGACAAAATTTTCCACTCCAAGGTTATTAAGTAGTATGATGTCTACTCATAGAATGCAAAGAGAATCCTATAAAGTTATACTGAATGGAGACTTATGTAGTACACATACACAAACTCAGCTAATCTTAGCAGCCTTAGATATATCTTCATGTAGACGATGAAGTACTAGATGTAAAGCGGTTCGCGCATCTTCTGCAGAATCGTGACCTGCATCCGAGTTTTGAATGATTTTGTTCAAAAATGCACCAGACAAAGTTCTAAGCGCTCGCTTGAATGGTGACCCAAGTCTATGCGGAAAGAGAACTGATGTATCAATCACACAGTCGTGCTTAAACCGAAGCGCAATCAAGTCAGATTCCAGACTATGTCCGATTAAAATGGAATTTGGTTTTACGTGTGTAAGCATCACAGCTTGCACATCTGTAATAGTTACTTTAGCTTTGCTAATATCTTCCTCAGTTAGACCACTGTATTGGGTGTTATAATCTAGCACTGTGTGGCTGGGTTTGACGATTTCATCATACCTATTGAAAACAAACAAACAAAGACGAAAACATCAAAACTTGTTCTTTCGATTTACAAATTAGAATGATAATCAGCAGCAGACAGACAGACACGCGACTTACAGAATGCAATCGTCCTTTCCGATAAATGTTGCACGAGCAAGCTCATTTCCGTTGGTAGTATAGACCATTTCGCAGTCCAGCGCAACTATATCCCATGGGTCCTTTCCCATTTCTTCCTCGTTCCCCTCTTCTCTTACGGCGGAGACAAATTTAATCTTAGCAACAGGATGGCTCTTGGGTACATGTACAGGGACAGAATTGCATCCATCCGACCCAGAGCCGCTTTCATCCCCACAACAAGGAAACACACTTCTCAAATCTTTACCAACTGTATATATTGAAAATAATTTAGTTATTTTTAAGTTAATAAGCTTTAACATCCCGTATTATAAATAACTGACTGTACCTCTACGCCTTTCCTTTCGTCTTGTATGAAAGACACACTGATCTTCTTTAGCTTGACTTCCATCTTCATTCACCGCAAATACTTTTCTACATCGATCACACGTTCTTCGCGTTGCGTCAGAAACATAATTATCATCACCATACCTTGATACGGCCACGACCCGACCTTGACCAAATAATTATGCGTCCATTAAGTACGATTACCGACAAGATTTTATTATTTTTATCAACCATACCTGCTTCGCCTGAAGGATGTGGTCGAGGAAACCCATTTTCAATTAGCTCTTTTTCTGTCATTAAGTAGCGAAGAAGAGATTTATAGAATCCATTGTCTGACCCTAACACATTACTCCGCTGCACCTTTTGAATACTACAGTTGCTGGCTCCGGCACCATCAAGAATTTGTTTGTGAGAAACAACTCGATTTGCAGTCCCTATTTATTTTGAAAGTCAATCTCATGTCTGAATTGCACACAATTGTGAATTGGAATTAATGAATGAACTGCATTTCAACTAAACTCACGAGAAATTTCTGCTTCAGCTCCATTGTTAAGTTTCTTCTGTAGTTCTAGTTGTGCTTCCTTTCTTAAACTAAGAACTTTGGCACCAACAAGACTTTGGTAGACAGCCTTGGATGAGCATCGTTTCACAAGCTTATCCTCCTCCGCAATAGCTTTATCGAAAGCATCCTCCGGACTTAGATGTACACAGCACGAGTCGAACATTTGATTCAGAACTCTTTGGCGAATAGCCGATGGAATTTTACTTGATTTCGTAGGACAATCGACTAGAACGAGCGGTCGTTTTGCTGTTTTTGGTGCCTAAGGATACATAATTTTTTACCTTCGTTTTTTTCGTTCAAATTTAAGACAATAAATATGATATATTTTGAGGCTTCAAGCTTTTGAAGCCGCAATTTGAAATCTCCAAATTTGGACTGCTTTAGGATAGTTACACTTCCAGTTAGTCAAAGTCAGTAGGTGAAAAACGAACAGTTGAAAAACTAGTTGTAAAGAAAATTGATATTTACCTGAGGAGGAGCCTGATGAGCGATTCTGCTTTGACCTTTGACAGATGTTTGAGCTACAGTCCCAGTGCTAGGCTTCAACAACATTGTGCTTCCACCAGACCCTTTACTACTTTGTGTAGTACTATCGGCTTGAGAACTATTGTTGCTAAAATTTTTCGGACGGAGGTAGCCTGATATATTTGATACATGCGCAATTCGCTTTTTATTTGCTCCAGCAACGACCGATGGGTTACCGCTATTGAAAGAAAATGAAAAATAAACGTTAGTTAATGAAAATTAAATTTAAAAAATAAAATTATTGTACTTTAGAACATCTACTATTAATGTTTAGCACAATGCACTATTAATGCATTCAAAACATGTCCACTAAACGTGCATGCATATTTCAAGTGAAAAACAAATTGCCTAGTCGTGTCAGGTCAAAATTTCCATGTATACCAACCAACCACGGACTAGTAATAGATGTGTTCTATTACTAGTCTGTGCCAAACAACGTGCTTTATGTTCCATCCTGGATGAGGAAAAGAGTTCAAGTTGATTCTCTCTTTACCTCAGGAGTCAGGACTTGCATTTTATACCAAATGTTTTATCTACGAGGTCAAATAAGGTCACAGATGAAGGTAAAAAATTAGCAATTCGTGATGATGCCCCTATTGATGATGACCCAGGTTGACCTCGTAGGTAGAGAAGAAATGAAACGGAGAAAAGTTGTTCCCCTTTGAGAGAACTACAAAGTTCAATGGTCCAATAGGGTGGTCATCAGGAGACTATATAGTCTGGAGTCTGGACTTAGTCCCATATTACTGGTCTCTGGTCTGTGTATTTTACGTAATTAACCATAAAAAGTGAAACCAGAGAAAACTAGAACCATAAGACCAAATTTCCTTCCCAGGTGACCCTCCCCACTATGCACCACCCTGAATGCAACCACAGGCACATTAACTAAACAACTAGATTCCGTACTGCTCGGTATTTCGAACCGAATATTGCCCCCAAAGAATTACTTCCGGAAGGCCTTGTCTATACAACACATAGCATTACCCCACCGACCCCATTACACATTACGATTAAGCTTAATTCTTAAACGATTGAGTAAGTACAAGAGTACAACTAACTTACAGGCTTGTTTGCTCGCTCAATTTTTGTTTCTGAGATTCCAATCTCTTTACAACTTGTTGCGTAAGACCTAGCCTGGAAACTTGACCACGAGGTTTTTCGGGCACATGAAACGGACGAATATCTGCACCTGCATGAGCCATTCTTTTCCGGCCGTGTACAGAATCATCGTTGGCTTTTAATGCGCTTTCGAATTTATCTGATAAATTGTCTTTTTGTACATTTGTTTCTTGCGAAACCAACTTTTCTTCTGGTTTATAATCTTCAAACATTTTTAAGCACTCCATTTCAATATCATCCGGATCATCTTCATAATCGCTAACAACAGGTAACTGGAATTCATCCGATGAATTAAATAAATTATCTACTATGGCTATGGCTGTACCATCCTCTTGTATTTCCATCAATTCTTCACTCAACTTTAGTTTTTCTTTCCCATTTTTCTGATCATATCTGTCTGTTTTATCGTGCTTATCAGTCTTAGTATTACTCCGTGACTTACTGCTACTTATGGAAGACTTTTCGGAAACCTCTTTGTCCGATCTATGACTACTGCTACTTCTGTGATGACGGGAAGAGCTCTTACTGGAGCTGCTTTCTTTGCTGCTATTACTACTGCTGGAAGTTTTGTGAGATCTTCCTTTAGAATGGGAGCTACTGTTGGAAGACGAAGTTGACATTTTATCGTTCTTATGGGCGCTACTACTGCTACTACTACTTTCTTTCTTTTCTGATTTTTTATGTTCACTACTTCTACCACTTTTACTCGAAGAACTTTTCGATGAACTTCGGCTACTTTTATGTTTATGAGTATTTCCGTTTTCATCTTTGTGATGAATATGATGTGATGATGATGTAGATGACACATTTCTGGACATACTTTCCTGTTTTTTCTCCTCGGTTTCTTTGGTCATAGAAGCTTCCAGTTTGAAGTTTTCTGATTCATCATCGTTAATACTGGCCACCGTACAAGACAGGGTACTGTTAAGTTTGTTATTTGAACACTCTTTAATGGGTCGGTCAGTTATCTGAGGTAAGGAACTCATATTTCCATCTTTTATGATTTCTAAAGGCGATGTCAGTATTGCGTTTTCTTTTGTAGGTGTATTCATTTCGCTTTTTTCTGTTTCAAGCTTACTTGAACTTCTTGATTCTAAATTCAGTTTAGTCTTTTTAGCCTGATTTTCCAGTGAAGCTTCAGCAGCTCGTTTTCTTGGTACATCATCTTGGGGTTCTTTTTGAGTATCCTTCGGCAAAGTTGTTTCTCTACTAGAAACCCCCGACGATGTAGAATTACGGCTCTTTGGTATTAATCCAATCTTACTTTCTAGTTTTGATGGTATGCCACCTGTGTATATAAGAAAAATGTTTCAATTTATCTAGTCTAGTGATTCACTAAATAATTTTATAACAATAAAAACGGTGCAATTCGAATAATGTCTTCATACCTTTTTCATTCTGTTTTGAGTTCAACCCATCACGTTTTGTTTCTGCATCACTTTCCTCTCCTGAAAAGGCACTTTCCTCATCCGCGAAACCCTTTTCACTCTTTCTCGCATAGGCAACGTCTACAAATGAATCATTATCAAAATTATTACTAAGAAATGCGTAATTAATTGAACGTTACGTAAACGCAATCTTGAGTTCAAACATTATATAACCAACCTGATTTAGTGTGTCGAAAGAAGCAATGAGGCCTCTCGCACAAACCAGAGACATAATAGGGACAAGGAATTGCCCGAAACAGTTCTTGGGTCGGTAGCATATTTACTCAGACTCTTCAACTATACACCCCAAAGCAAAGTCTACGGCAGGAACAACGAACGATTGACTTCTGTCTTCTTCTCAACGTCTAGATATTGTAAAAAAATTCGGAGTGAAAGGAAAGACCATAACTTAAAATCTCCAGTTGCATTCAGCATTAATCGGCATCAAATCTGCTTGAAAATCTGTGAACATTCAAAATAAATTGTATAAGTTACGAGGCATTGAAAATAACGTGTCTAAACGATACGGACAACAGCATTTACACAATTGACAATGTGTCTGTTGTAGCTCAGTTAATGTGTAATGCTAATCAGTAATCGGGTATCAAAATAGGTACAAGGTAATCCATAATCAAATCGAATATCAAATATCAAAATGCAGTACACCGACAGTCAGTTGACAGAAGACTTCCTGTCTCGATCGCACGATGAACGAATCTACCCTATGACTATGACATATAAAGAAATAAGAAAGTTTCGAGTTCGTTGAATACGCTGACCGTCTTATGTCATAGTTATATTATATGTGTTATGCAAAATCAAAAATCCAGTACACATTAATATTTTGTATTGAATACTGAATACAGTCAGAAATCAGAGTAAATAAAAAGTGTAAAAGGTGTATAGGGTAGATCTGCTCGAATCTGCTTATGAAGAATAACAAACAAATTTGAAATTAAAAGTTGATTTAATAATTTAAAAAATCCGTAACTTCATTCACACTTTATAGCAATAAATCAAATCAAACTATTTGCTATTCTAAAGCACATTACCAGCTAATTTGTTGATGTATCGTTGATTACTTATTGTTCTGTTGGTATAACTAGAAAGCCGAATAAACCGATGATAACATGGCTGTTGACGTTGACTGTAAAATGAATGATGAATGGGCTAAAAATTGATGCTGGATTCAATTGAATTTAATTGAAGTTAAAGACTTCAAAGTTATATTTTTTTTTGTTATGTGGTGTTGCGTTTGTGTTCTATTGCTCTTCTTGTGTGTTTGTGATTGATATGTAGAGATGAGAAACATTTATAAGAAATAGAAAATATAAAGAGACATGTGAGATGCGACAGTCACAGTAAATTCACTATTTATTACAACATTCAACACAATAAAAATAGACACTAACTATTTTTGATTTTACAGAAATTTTTCTTGGTTATAGATACAAATTGCACTTCCTAGCACGTGATGCGCAAATCCACAAATAGTACTCAAATAATGATTAAAATACAAAAAAATATATAAAATGTGTAAAAATTGAAGGGAATTGAAAATTGAACTAGGTCTATAATAAATAGTGTAAAGTTTTGCATGACGAAGGAGAGAACAATTATGAGGGGAGATCGGGGCAAAAACTGGTATCACTTGGATCTGCAAATCTGCATTTAGAATTAAATCTGCTTTACCAGTTGCTTCAGCTTCAGCATGAACATTAGAACTAACTTTATTTTAACCAGAAGAGGCAGAAGGATAACTATTGATATTGATGAAACAACTTTCCCAAATTCTTATGAGTAGGATAGGGAGTTCCCTATCCAACTCATAATAATTTCCCTATCCTACTCACAAGAATTTGGGAACACTGTAAGAGCTAATGTAACATGTGAAAGTAGTTTTCTGTGTGTGTGTGGTGTCATGTGATGTGCATGTGACATAATATGTCACTAATACATTCTCATGACGGTTGATGTTCCTACCTAGCTGGGCTAGGGACAATTGTTTATTTACTCAAGGACCAAGGACAAGGCAAGGATTGCTGACATACAATGTGACTTGCCTAACTCAAAATCAGCCCATAATACTTGGCATATACCCTTCCAGGTAAAATTAACAATCGTACTGATTGTTTATTAAATTGAAACTGATCTGAAGGAAAAAGGAAAAATAAGACTATCGGATTTCTAATTTGTTTCTTTTTCCTATATGACAAAATAAATCCCATTAACTTCGGGGGGGGGGGGGGGTTTCTGTGGCAAAACAGGTTTGGGTGATTGGCAGGCTGCGCTCGTATGAGTTTCGATGTTGCGAATCTTCTGATCGTGGTAAAATGACTGAATGCTGCTTTATTAGGATAAATCAGGGCCTCAATGACCATTTTTTGTAGTTGTCCACCTGCCAGACTGATACCCTACTTAATCGATTGCATTGCATTGTAAAGGAAATACCATGTATAAGGAGGTTGCTTTACGTTTGGGTCTACAGGGTTTCTGTAACGTAAAATTTTGACTTCCTCCACAGTTACAAATTCAACTGCACGAACTATAGTAATTGAGTGATGAGAAAAAAGCTAGCCGTTGAATAGAGTAAATTGGCTAGAGTTTCCCCTCAACCGAAATCTCTGTGAAATAAACCTCAGCAGAAGCTCCTCTCCCTCTTTCAATCCCAAGCGCAAGCATCAACTAGACCCTAGCAGATAGCCCATTGCATTGCAGTGGCAGGCACACAGGTTCAATACTGAATGTTGAGTCTGCAACAATCTGCATGCAATAAATGTGAGAGCAAAAAGCAAAGTGGAGAAAACGTTTTTCTTTTGCATTGCACATTGTTCGCGAAACACAGTTGACAGTAGGACTGGACTGGACTGAAGACACCTAACACTTGTCGAGATTTTCATTGCCAAAGAACAAAGAAAATAGTTAAATTTAATTTAATGTAATATTTGCTTCAAACAGGTTTCGGAAATTAAGGAAGTTCTGCGATAGGAACTGATTGAAGACGTCCCGTGGTTCGTTTCGATTAATTTGGACGTGACACACTTCACTTTCACTTGACTCATTTAGTAGGCATAAATCTTTGCCTTCTTTGCCTTTACTTCACTCCACACTCTCACCCCTCATCTTCAGAACTCATCTTCAGACACAATTTGCGTCACTTTTTCTAACGTTGGCCGTTGCGTTGGTGAAAAATTGAATATGAAGCGAGAGCACGAAGCCGAAGGGGAGGAAAGCGGACCAGAATTGGTAAGATGAGCTGTTACATAATACATACTATCATTATATTACCTTATACGTTATAATTGATAAGCAATTAGAGTCGGAAGAGTTTTGATCGCGCCGACTGTGGACTTCATCACAATTTTATGAATTTTCAGCGTCGCTATTATTGTAATACTTCATGTCATATCAAAGTTATTTATACTATTATACTTGCGTGGCATCTGCATTCTGTAGTATAGCGATGGTTCACAACCTTTGACCTTCCCCCAACCGAACCCTATGAATCTGAATAATTCGAATAACCTGGCTGATCGTTAATTGCAAACTAGGTCAAATATAATAGTTGCTACAAATTAGGGCCAGACTCAATGAATCAACATATTTTAATGCCTCTACTAGAAATACTAGCAAAAGCAAAGCCGCTATTACTTATCACGTATGTAGTGCATAGTGGTGACATTTGATTCCATGCAGTTATTCATAAGCGGTATGGATGAATCTGAAATCATTCAAGTCTTAATTTTTAACCGTTTAGTTTAATCATTCATGATTAGTTAATATTTTTCACTCAAGCACTTTGTACAGATGTTAACAGGATGTTTCTATGATATTCTGTAAGAATTCACATTTTCTAGACTCAAGGGTTCTTAATAATTTCTATAGGATAAAAATACCTGAAGATGTTAATTATCTGATTGTTGTCTGTAGTCTTTGAGCCCGATTATTGTGGCTTGGGCTTACCATATCACATGTGCCCCCTTGATTTGCTTGAACACAGAATATATGAACATCGTCAGCCCCATATATGTGACATAACTCAAATATTTTTAGCATAAGCCCCCTTGTCTGTTTTTTCATACAATTTCATGGAAAGTTTCAGCAGTGAAACTAGTTTTTTCAGTTTTTTGCAAACAGCCACCACCTTCACCTCTCATCATTGTTTTGGCCACCACCACCAAATGCAATAATCCAACCAAACGCAAACCCTATTTCGCCTGTCATCATATATTTTATGAACAACCAAAATGACGGCCTTGTGGAAGGTGAAATCGACACCCCTTTTGTCATCGTCATCATGTAGTAAAACTATTTTATGGCCTAACTTTCAAAATATTAGTAAGGGCATGTATGAGGGGGCAATAAAATAAAGGGACAACGCGGGGGTGTAGAATCTACGGTACCGGCGGTACCCCGGAAAATCCGGGAGAGAAGTGTGATTTTCCGGGTTTTCAAAAGGCTGAAATTTTTTTTCTTCTTTAATTTTTATGTCCGTGCCCGGATAACGGGCTTTTTTTAGCGTATTTTTGCGGTTTCAAAGGGTGGGTTGTAAAATAACAATCTATCAAAAAACTAACACCCAACTTCCCCAAATTGTGAGTTTTATTGGGACTTGCACTTTTTCCTAATTGTGGCAAAAGTGTGGCAGCATTTCTTTAGACTTGTACTTTTCCATGAGTTATGAGGCCACGGGGTTTCAGCCTGCCTAGCCATCATAACGGGGGCTGGCTGGCTGTACCCATCGACCCGAAGTCCCGTGTGACTTATATACTGAACCCCAAACAGTCAGCACAAATGTGGGATTATCATACATACATATCCCGAAACAGTCAGCATCAATTTGAGGTTTTTACTACTGATAAAAATTTAGTTTTTGGCGAGACTTTGGTTTGAAAATGAAAATGTTGCCACACAGAGTTTGAGACAATTTTGGAAAAAAACGTTTACCATTACCTTTTTGACAGATTTTTCAACCTACCCTTTGCGACAAACAATCCAACCGTTTTGGCTTGTTTGGACGCTTGTTTCAGGGGGTTATGCGTTTTCCAGGCAAAAAAAAAGTTCAGAAATTTTTTCTGTTTTTTTTTTGCTCATTAAAAAATTTGTTAGTCATTTTTTGGGATTTCAGCCTGGTGTCCGGGATTTTTTTTAGATTCTACACCCCCGGAGACAATTAGAAAAAGGAAAAACCCGAGGGTGTTCCTGGCCCTCCTGGCTCATTGTTTGTTTGAGGTGTCACAATGCCCCATACTGAATAGGAAAACCGCGAATCTGCTTCTTTTCATTTACAAGCACGCTGTATTATTTCTCGTGCCTGTGTCTTCATTTCTCAACTGAATCACGAATTGTTTGTTATTTACTGCTGATTGTTCAGTTCAGTTATTATTATTAAGATTTTACGTTACAAATTATAAATATTAATTGTTCCTAATAATTACAAAAATAGAAAATGCCAAAAATCGAGCCGGTCGAAACTGAGGAGAAAGTAGGACTAGCAGCAATGTCTTACGAAGAAAAGGCTGAGCGAGCATCTATCATCGCCAAGCCCATGGCATCCAAAAAAATGAGCAAGAAGCTTTTCAAATTAATCAAGAAAGGTAAGTAGAGTGCTTTACTTTACATGTTATCGTTGTGGTTTATGTTTGAATTGATTTATAAGTTTAAGAAAAGTATGAAGTCGATAGACGTTGAATTCCCTTGGTTAGGGTATAATGATAATGGTGCAGTAAGTACAGTTTTATGTATTTACTAAGGTACAATACTTTACCTTTTTGGCAGGGTGATCAGAGTACTTGGCATGGCACCGTTCACCCTGCTAATAAAATTACCACAATTCCCCCTGAGGATGTTGTTACTATTATTTTTTTAAGTTGTTTAAAAAAGGGTATGAGGTAATGTGGTATGTGCGTAATACGATTCGTGCATTGTATTTATTTTTTAAGCAATTGTTAGATGTATTATGTACACTGTTGCTCAGGCCATACACCATAGGTTCTTTTCTACTTCTGTTCAGTTCGCATTTTTGTTGATTTATTGATTGTATTGTATTTTTGTCTAGCTTCAAAACAGAAATATCACCTTCGCAGTGGACTGAAACTTGTTCAATCAAAAATCAGAAAGAGTGAGACCGGGTAAGAAACAAATAACAAACTACTATTATTGGTATTATTGTTTGGAATGAATAGAAGTAGAAGTGGTGATCGATTGTAGTTTGTAGTTAAAGAGTTTAATGAATAAGACAATACTGCAAATATTGAGGTCAATGCCATATGTTAAATTTGTTGGTTGTGATGTGAATGTTGCAGGTTGGTCGTGTTCGCAGGAAATCCGTCACCAGTTGAAGTAATTTGTCATTTACCAGCTGTCTGTGAGGACAAGGGAATCCCTTACGTGTACGTTCCCACTGGTAGGGACTTGGGTACGGCTATGGGAGTCAAGCGATGCACTCTTGTTGTTCTTATTCGGCCCCATGAGGAATACAAAGATTTGTATGACGAATGTTTCCAAGAGGTCAAATTGCTTCCTCCTCCACCAGCTGTAGATATGTAAAGGGGGATGACCGAATAACCATCTGGAACTGTATTTCTGAACTCGTCGACAAGTATAAAATCTTACTTTCTAAACTATTTTTATTACGTTTTCGTGTCATCCACAATATAGTTAGGTATTAATGTTAGTAAACGTGTTTTTATCTTCTTAATAAATGGGGGATCTGAAAAAATTAATGTTTGACTTGAGCGGAAACGCCGAAACTTGATAACAATTATTGTTACGGAAAAAACCAGTATAATTCCAACAGCATGAGTAAAGAAAATACACACCGTATGAATGAAAGGCAGTGACTGTAGTTCGCACGTAGCGGTAATTTATTATTGACGCTTTCGAATTTTTAAGCATTACAATGTTGTATAAAACATATACAAGTGTACAACAAACATCATTGGCTGCATAATAAAGTTCATTAAAGTACAAACATTATTAATATGATCTGGTATACAATATATAGATAAATACTGGTAAGTCGAGATGTACCTGAAGCCAATATTCGATTCCTGGCGCCTGGCTAACAATTACAATTTAATTATCCTACAAAAACGAAAAAAACCATGTTGAAGTATATTTATTTCCTCGAGTTATATTTATTAGGTATCGCTTAGGACTAAAAAAGAATGTACCTTAATACGGAAATCTAAAGTACTTGTGCGCTGACAATTTCGTTGCAATGTTACAATTAAAACTGCGTAAATATTTATATTATCTTGATGAAAGCCAATTTGAGTTTACTCTATCATACATGTTTTGTGCTTCTAAGGACTTGATTGGTGGATTTGACATTCCACATAATTATAAAACAGTTTTGGGAAAAGTGATGACAGGTTTTAAGGAGTTCTTTTTGATTTAGAAAATTTAGATCAGTCACTTAAGGACTCAGGAGTAATATACTTAATAATTGTACCCTTATCTTACCCCGTCCCGTTCATATATAGTCGAAGCAGAGCACCATCTTAATTATTGTTCACCTGATAATTGTTCAGTAACACAGTAAAGAATGTTCAAGTTCTTAGTGAGGTCATATCACATATTTTTAGCAAGTTAAAAAGCATGTGGCTGGTTATTGAAAAGGCGTAATACGGTCATTAGTTAGATAGTTCGACATTCAGTTTGGAGCTTTTACAAGCAAATAGCTCCGTTTCAAAGCAATTGTTCATAAATCCATTGAATGATAATTTTTTTGATTTGTAGCTTTGTTTAAAAGGACTGATGGATTCCAGATTAAAGTTGTTTTTAATATTAAACTCTGATACGAGTCTTAAAGTCTGTGTGAAGACAGTTTGTCCAAAAGCAGTTCTATAGCCATTGGGCAGAATAAGTAATTGGAATGCTCGCGAGTGAATTAGAAAGAAGAAATTAAAAAAAAAAATATATGTAATTAGGCTGAATCTTTCAAATGGATTATAACCATGCATTTTCTCATCTTACTCTGCTGAAAAATTCGTCAATAATAATATCTCTGTCCATTAGCCGTTTGCATTGGATTTGTCGAGCATCTATTAAAGGTTACAAAAGCATCCTACGGTAAACGAGCAGCCTTTTAAAGAATAAACTTCACAGTCTTATCGTTGTAGAGATTGTACTTAACGCAAATTCAAGTATAAGTAATAAATATAAGTAAAACTGAACATAAGCTAATCTACAAAAGCGAAGCAACCACCAGAATTATCCTCGGCAGGTAACCAGAAACGGTTTCCTAATCCATGAATTTTAAAAGCAATTATTAAAAAAAATTATCTTCGGCGCTTCACAGGAGTAATGCACACTTACGCATGCAACTAACCTACACATAAATTATAAAGTAATTATTTAGTAACACGGTGAAAGAACTCGTGAATAGAATGATAAAATGCAATGAGTTTGATCTGAAATCAGCATTTTAGGATACACATTAGGGAAACCTCAAGAATTTATAATGAACCAATTGTAAGTATAAATCCTCGCCAAAATCGACCGACGGCTAGCTTAGAAAAGTTAAAACTCAAATAAAAGAAACCACAACTAATAGCAAGACGTACTTCTGGCTTTTTTAAGCTATTGTTGCTGATTCGTACAATAAGTACTAAGATCAAACGGAACATTAAATTCCTTTGAAAACTCAAAATTTAGATGGTTTTATTGTTGACGGCAGAAGTGATTTCTTTTTTCCCATCCTCCATCACATCTCGACGAGATTTTCCAGGAAAACACAGGCACCCAGAATTATTCCGTTTCCGACTTTTCTTATCAGGGTTCTCAGTTTTGTATCTTTCGAGTAGAGCTTTCTGGTAGTAATCGAAATCTTTGACGTACCAAACGGGTGGCCATCTGTATTGTGAGATCAATTGGCGATTATCTGCCCCTAACTCTTTAAATAGCTTACCGTGTTTCCGGCACACAAGGTCATAGTTTGTTGCAAGTTGGATCAGACACCATTGAGCCAATTGTTGGATATTGTGAAGCTAAAATTAAGAGGTCATAATTGGCCATATGGAATAAAATGATAACATATAATATCAGACAACGACAAGTCTCTAGAAGACTAACCTGGGCGGGCTCAAGAAGTCTGATGCACTCATCCATAACATCGATTCCATGCTTTTGTTTCTGTGTAAATTCTGATATCATAAGGTTCTCCATATAAGTAATCAGTCGGGTCAAACACAGTCGATTAGCCAGTTCTAAAACTTGCATCCCCACATCACTAGGCACTGGGGGTACTACTGTGTCCGTGTATAAATATTCTAAGAAACATATAAATGCCTCTTTCTTGACCCCAGGGAGTGAAACCTAAAATGAAAGAGTGAGGTGCAAGTGCAACTATGAGTTACTTATTTACACAATATTATGTTATAAAGTAGCCTTTGAAGTACCGATTGACTTCGTCGTTCTCGAAAATCTCGAGAAAACATAGCTTTCATAACTTCACTTCGTGACATGAGAAGGGCTCTATGAGCTGGAACTTTCCCGTCATCAACTAGGAAGCAAACATCAGTCGCATATCCAGCTAAGCATTTGCTCCACATTCCAGCCTTCAGATTCTATAACAAAAATGTTTCTTTTAATTATTGGAATTCCATCCATTATCCGTATAATGTCAATTCTTTGTGATTTAATGTACGACTTTGACACTCCGAGAGACGCTATATATTCTTACCTGTCTGTATAATTTCTTTAAATCAGACATCAGCCTTGCATCTCTTTGCGACCACGCGTCTAAGTAAAGTCTCAAGTCAGGAATCTTAAAGATCTCGGCCGTAAATTTCATTTCCTGTGACAGTTAACAGATCCAGATTAAGCCTATGAATGCTTAAAAGGCTTGTATGAGCCAAGATGAAACGCCGGCATAATACCTCAATGGAACACATAATGCTTTGAGGCAGCTCGCCAGTGTATAAAAAGTGTAATAAGGTCCGAATTGCATGGTAAGACACTTTGTTACTAAGTTGCATCACAACTTGGACTTTTCCTAGCTCATCATAAGAGGTTCTTGCACTGATAGAATCTATCAGTTCGGACCTGTTCTCCTCTACGTCTGACTTCCAATCTAAGTCGGAGGATGAACAGAAGACGGAATTAATATAGCCTTCTGGTTCTACCAGTGTTGTGCTTCGCATCGTTAGTAAATATTCAGTCTCATCTGTGGTACTTTCACTTGTCTGAAAAAATTAACAGGTCCATATGAAGATAGAAATATTTACTGGGATCTAATTTAATTAATATATAGCACAATAGGTAAGCCATACTGTGCTGATTTCACTATTTCTTCTGGCAAATAAACCAGTTTCAGATTGCATTAACAACGGAGACAGTGCAGGTGATCCAGCTGCAATGACGAATCGATGAACTGCTATTTCACTGTCCCCTGTAAAAAACGTACTACAGTTAGGGTTCCCAGGCTTCACTAAAGTGGGTTTCTTTTGTGGCATTTTTTTAATTAGTCTGTTATACCAGTAACAAAAACCAAGTCCGGATACATGTTCGATACAAACATATCTTTTATATCTGAGGTAAACGTTCCTGGAAATATTTCCACATTGCTAACTTCTTTCTTAGGAGGGCAATAAGGGGCCTTTAAATTTATATAAATTTGTAATTAATAAACTTAAACGAATCAAAAACTTTAAAAAAATATTTATATCAGTAATACTTGTAAAAGGGGTTGCTGGACATGTTTTAAGTTCGTCATCCAAAACCGCTGGTTTCGTCGGGCAATCAACGCACATCTACATTTATTTTATATACTAATTTGTAAGATGGCTTTACTCTTATTAAATCTATATAATGTAATATGGTTTACCTTATCGCATTTTCAAAGACCTGATTTACGCCATAATAAGTGAACACGGAAGTTTCATAGTACACAACGCCAATTTCTTTAGCTATTGCCCGTGCTTGTTCTGGCATTACAAGGTCGCAATCACGAGTTGGGCGAATAAATGGTGTGCGATCGCGACAGTATGACAGGTAGGTTGGATCTCGACAAAGAAATCTTAAGTCGTTTTTGCATCCTACTAAAACGACTGGAGTATCCGGACATAATCTTCGTATCTCAGGAAACCACATAGTCTTACAATGCAGTAAAGAATTTCGGTTTCCGATAGAGAAGCAAAGCAAAATTACGTCTGATCTGCCATAAGCAAACCTTCGGTCTTTTTCAATATCTCCGAACGTATCCCATAGACGAATTTGGACCTGCATTAAAAAATTCAATATTTACATACCACTTCTTTGGATATAGAACAGTAGGTTATGCATTGAAACTTCAAAATTTTTATTTGGATCAACATATTGTTCCAAACCATCAGAAAGCAAGCTTTTGGGCTATATATTTAGAGGATGTGTTTTTAAATTCGAAGGATTGAACATTTTTCTAGCAAAAATTACCTAAACCGTAGTTTTCGAATTGCATATATTGAATTTCCGGTTATTTTTATTTCAAATACCTATTTATTAATACTGAAACATCTACGCTCGTAGAAATGTTAGAATATTATGTTTCAACACTATAGTGGAACATTAGCTTCAAAAATAGTTTTCAATCCAATTTAGTTTTCGAAAATAATGAATAAATCTATTTCACCAGGTCTCTAAGCCTATAGTTTATAATATATACATACGGACTTTCGACTTTAGACTTGAACTTTTGCATTCAGATTTTTTTTATATCCTTTGACATTTTTATGTTAACAAAGCTTTTCTACCCTTCACGTCCCAACGGGCTTATCACTGTTGATTTATTTGATATTTAAGCTTCATGATTTTACTAGAGAATGAGGACTTAATTTTTCAAGCCACCGATTTACCTATCAGTAAGTAGTATTTACTTTTTTCTGAACGTAAGAGGTTTCAAAACCAAAAATAAGGCATTAAAAGTAACAGCAACTGCATAACTTTAATTCGATTATTTGTAAGGTCAACTAATTTGATGTTCATAAAATGTCTCAGTCTTCATAATTTTTAATAAATTAACAATCAGTGAATACTATTTCTTTTTCAATCATTTTAATACTTTCTGTGAAAGCTTCAACCTTAAATGTTCACCTTATTAATTTCAAAGTTGCTTCAAGCTTATATCCTTAATGTCAAATGTTAATTTTAAACCCCTTAACTAATATTTTGGTAAAACAGAATTTTGAGCGTTCTTATTCTTAGATCGGCTTTTCTTAATTGATTGGATTAAAAAATCCAATAAAAAAATTAACCCACATTATCTTGCCTAATTCAGCGTCTGTTTGGTTTAAAGATTAAACTATTGGTCGAATTGAGACACAAACAGTTCTAAGCCAACACCTACCACTAAAGATCAAACCAATGTCAGGGTCAAAATGGTACAACTTTGAAATAAAATCCTTTTAGAACTTGAACTTAAATAAGTTACCTGAACACCATCCACTGTTGTCATAGAACGCTCCAAAACTTCTTTGTACATTCGGTACTGGTCGATTGCCCAAACTGTTGGGACCTATTTCAGACAGAGAAAGGATTAGAGAAATTCCCTTCTATGTGCATTTTTTAATCTGTAAATTCTTTAGTTGACATTAAGTAAAAAACGATAAGGATGAGGATTTACATGCTGTCTGAGAAGTTGACGCAAAGACACTCTGGTATTTAATGCCCGAGCGCAGATAAGCCTGGTCTTTCCTGATGCCGTATCTCCGACAAGGACGCATTTCACCATTTCCTGTCCAATAATTTCGTGTTCCATTTTCGCCCCTGTCAAATATTTTACGCATATCAGTCAAATAAAAGCACTGTGCTAATTTAGATCTTAGAGATGATATTGCTGGTACGCAGTTTGTTTATTTTCTTGAGAAATAACTTTACAGATAACTTTTCTATACTCTTGTAGCAGAGTTAATTGAACTTAACCTTGATGGAAAGACAAGTTATTGTACGCCTTGATTGCTCCCAAATGACTAAATTCTTATACCAGGAGCATCACATTGCAAACCCTAATTTTGGAACACTCGTTAATGATACAAAATAGCCAAGTAAGCATCAATCCACCTTGACAGGTGCTTAATGCTTAAAAAAATATGTGATGATGCACTTCTTCTGGATTCTACATTATACTTACTACTCGTGTCTGAAATTGGTTATGATTATGTCGATAACTAATGCTCCTTTCGTATAATAAAACAGTAGAAGCTTAACTTGTGTTTGTTCGTTCGAATATCATGTGCGCATATAAAAATAAAAATAACCATTCGCAATAAATATGACTAGAAGAGTTAGAGTGAATGACACTTTGGTGCTAGAATAACCTTTTATTTTAACATGTACACACAACCTTATCAATGTCAATCAATTATTATATTTTATACTAACAGTTTTACATACGTTGTATGGATGAAGTGCAAATATGCTGAATGGAAATGTTTTTAAGCCATTATTAATATTTGTTTTTAATTAATTTTCAACCAAATATTCATTATAACAGAAATGAGTTAAAATGTTTGTTTGTAATGTTTATGTTAAAGATAATAACTACTACACGCTTTGATGTTGATGAATAACAGTTTGGTGATTTAATAACTTGGTGTAGCTTAAAAATGTAGCATGCAATTAAACTTGGTTCTGAGCCTGACAAAGACAACGATTTTAATTTAATAAAATCTAAGGTATTATTGTATGTATTTTTACTACGGAATTTGTTTGACTGTATAGGATTCTCTTATGAAAAAATTAATTAGCAAGCCTACATTCTACATATATGATTTCTGAAGTCAGTTGATGGCAGGAGGCATTAAAAACGGAGTCAGTTTTTAGTTTTTGATATCAAGCTAAAATTGCACTTTGGGGATTTTATTTCATACTACATACAAAATAGGCTATGAATGTTCAGCAGGTCATCTTTAAGATTGATGTATCACATAGTTCAATCAAAGTGACATATTCTAGTAAAGGAATTTTACAGGGGTAAATACAAGACTTCGAAGATTCGAAACCGCAAGCAATACAATCCATAATACTCTTAAAGCTATGCAATTTTAATCTCATTATATAGTTTGGATAAGGCTTACCGTTAAAATTAGATTAGGTAATCAACGATGAAATTCACAGGGCGTAGATGAAACACAATTATAAAGTTTTAATATATTTCCACAAAAAAATGTTCAAAGAATAAGAATAAAATAGAAAGAAAGAGGAAGAAGAAGAAGTGAGACAAAGAGACTAGAGAGGTTTTCGAACATGAGACTTATGTGTTCAAGTGTTCAGTACTGATTGCATAAGATAATTCTATTAAGTTGTCATATGACACAAGCAAAGGGTGAGAAGACAATATTTTTTGCTGATATTAGAATTAAAGTTCCAGTGATGTTTGTTAATAATGTTAGCAGTAGCTTATGTTGTTGTGCATGTATTCGAAAAAAACATAGCCCAGCAGCTTAAATAAGTCGAAAAGCTGTATGTATATTTCTAAGTTAAGTGGATTATAGAATTTATTTGGATTGGAATTGGAATGAAGTATCACTCTCGTTATGTAAGAATGCAATAGAGACAGACAGGACATATATTGTGTCAAAAAAGCAGAAAAACTATTTTATATTGCCACTTTTAGAACTTAGTAGACTGAGGGTCAGCTAGAAAGTAAAAGCGACAGTGGCAGCGGTATTGATTTCTGATTCAATACTTCATCACTATCACCTATTTAATTATGTATGTGAAAGTAGTGGTTTCAGATATTTTTGCCCGTCTCGTCCTATTCTTATTATTGTCCTTTTCCAACCATTAACTGCAAATTACCTTTTGAAACAAGTATTCCTATTCAGAAAAAGCGACAGTGGTGGTAGATGAGAAAGAAATTAAAAGATTTCCTCAAAATTTCTAAATAACTATATAAGCCAAGTTTGGGATTATTGTGAGTGTGATGATATTATACTTGGTGAAGTTTTCTTTTATTAAATTGATCAAAATGTTATTTTCGATTTTGATTGTTTCTTTTTCATGAAACTCCCATTATTCCAGTATTTTCAAATAGTTCTCTTTGTAGTGAAAACTTTTACATTATTTATGTAGTAGTTAAGATTAGTCTGACAAATTGTACTGTCCAAGGACTTACTTTTTAACAACTTCATAAAAGATTTATTAAAATTATTTCCCATATGAAACTTAAAAACAGGCTAAAAACCCATAGGTTCAAAAACCTTACGAGATTAATCAATTTTTAAAATATCGAATACAATATGAATTCTTGAAACTGCACTAGTCATATAGCGTCATGTCAGAATTTGACATTTTATATATAAATCACACCTGGTTTAAAAAACAGATCCCACTTCCACTATCAACTAACAAATTAAAATTAAGCAGCAAAACAGATTATTTTTCGTAGCTTCCCAAGTTTTGAGATTACGCAAGTAATTTCTAGCCAAGATTAGCCATAAAAATTCAAAAGCAAAAACTACAATCAAAGAAACAACTCAAACTTACGCATTCTTAAACACGTTTTTGTCCTATTTGAAACGACCGTGTATTAAATTATAAACAACTTTTAAAAATCGGCTATACAATTCTGTTTAACTCAGATAAAATTAGTAGAACGATCAGACCTTAATCACGAGTTTATTCTTTTTTAAATTCAACTAGGAAAGAATAATCAGTAATAATAATTTTGAATGAAAAGTTACTTGCATTATGCTATTTTTAAAGCATAAGATAAACACATATCCCACAGTAAAATGATAATAAAAATGCAAATCCAACCAAATGCAGTACATTATGCAATTCATATGAAAAATGAAATGTTGACAAACTATATTATGAATGTGTCGCAATACAAGAAAAGAAAACAATGAATGTCGAGGTCGTTTTTATAAAGGTTAAGGTTTCATAGTTTCATCTTCAAAGCCAAGTGTTAGTGACAGGGGACAAATCCCAAGCTTAATATATTACTAGCGTTTGCTTCGCGCTTCGCGCGAACTGGAAGTTTCCCACCCCTACGGTCTTCAATAGTTAACAATAATGTACAATCTCTACACAAAAGTGGGACATGCTATTTTCCGAAATTATGCTTCGAATTCGTGTAATTTTGCTATTTGTACTTCCCACGCCTTTTA
>JAQGBU010000419.1:0-29966 GCA_034698605.1 Isotoma decorata
TTATTGAGCAACTTTATGTAGAAACCCGCTCCGAACTCAAATCTGAAAATTTCCATCCCTACTAGCCTGAATTGTCAGAAATTTTTTAAATTTTAATGCAAAGTATTTGAAACAACATACCCAGCAACGCACGACGCACAAGTATAAAATTTGTGTGGCCGTGCAACAATATCATTTGTATGAATCTAATTTCTTTCTAAATAAGATTGATTTTTGCATTTTCTTCAACATTACCTTACGAACCTATGTGGTTATCTTAGCAGTAACTTGTATCTAAAAGTCAACCATAGCGAAATTCTTTCGCATCGCTAGACATACCGAACAGGTAGAACAAAGGATGGAATTAAATTATCTGTTCCACGTATCGTCAACCGTGCTTTCTCACAATGTTGTCCTTTCCTTTCTATAGTCTTTACTTTTTCTTCCAGAATTCATTAAATACTCATGTGAGCTGAATCCTGTCAAAATAGTACAAGAAATACAAAAGCTTTTTCTATTAACAATCGGGCAACAAATAGCAACATCAATTTCTCAGAACTATTTGAAGCAAAAAACATAAAACAATTTCTACGAACTTGATACCGTTCCTGTATAAAAACAGTTCCAATTACAATCTAGAGTCACAGTTTGATTCTTTTCTTTGAGCTGTCAACACTTAAACCATCCTTCTTGCTATTATTACCGTCTAAATTCATTTGCATTTAAATGTATACCAAATGCAATTGATTGTTTGAATTTTAAATGAGTAAAGTCAATTCGTGATTTTCTTCGCAGAGTTGAACTTTATCTTCGTGCAATGAAAAAAAACCCGCTTGGCTGAATTTGCTTTTAAAAACCATTTGCTTGCCATTTTGTAAGTTAAAATCTTGATTAAGGCTTCACAATCTATTTGTGACCCAATCCAATAAGAAGGGGTTTAAAATTATTAAGTTTTGCAAAAGCTTTTCAAAATATATAGCAGTTTTTAATTCATTCTCCAAACCTTTAATTTAAACTCCCAATTTGCATTGACAAATTTGTACTGTAAAAAATAATGCAAATATAAATTAGATTATTAATAAAAAATGGATAACATTCCAAAGCTTGTTACAAAATAATCTACTAAGTTGGAACATTGTAGTTACTAACTATAAGGCTAAGACTGACTGTGTTAACGCCTCACCTAAGCAAAAGCGTTTCTTGGTTGATTAATTAATTTTTTAGATTATGATTCAATATCACACACAGATGATAGGCAGATAATGCTATTTTTTCGAAGCTTTTGAGCAGACAAACTGAAGCAGCATGTGCCTACTTACAAAAAGCTGTCAAAATATGTTTCTAAAAACAAGTTTTTTACTGACATTTTTAAGCATTTCGACCTATTATATCATTGATTTATTACGTAAGTATAGTATCAGCGTATTTTTATGCATCAACGTTTATACAATAATTTTGTACTATAGTGTTTCTAACTTATTTTGGCAACCAGAGTGTTGGACTTCGGGATCAAATAGCTCCTCCTACTTCATAGAAAATGAGTTAAGGGGCACCGTGAGACATGTTAATTTCAGTAGGAGTAAAAAAAGCAAGGAGCCGCGGTTTTTTCAAATGTTTGGGTCAGCTTTGCAATTGGATAAGGGGAATTGAAGGAGGAGCTATCGAATCACAAAGTCCAACACTCTGGCTGCCAAAATAAGTTTGAAACACTATACAATGTACGAGTATTTCCAACTTTTAGCTAATTTCATCCTTGCGCTAAACATATTATAATAGAATGAATGACCGTCTTCTGTACACGAGTATTATTTCTTACGACAAATCAAACATGATCATCATCATGGCTAATAGTAATAGTTAATGACAAAGATAATAATACCGCTATGCTGAACAAGATATAAAAATTAAACGACTAGTAGTAATAGCAGCCTCAGCACTTATCAGGATTCCATGAAGGGTTAAGTATATCTCCGAACCTATGTTAAACTCTTATGTAGACGCAGAGTAAAAGTAAGACAGCTTAAAACGTAAGACCAAGGTGGTGCCTACGTAGATATTTAATTACATAAGTATAGGAGATGACACGACACAATAAATTTGCCTAGGCATTGGAGATGACCTACAAGCCGTATAATGTAATTTTAGGGAGAAACAAGCTAAGAAAAAATACTAACTGATTATAGTACAAGAAACTTCTGTACAAAAAAATTACCTATAATTCAACCATTTTAGTATTCACGTATAGTTGTGATTACCTAAACACGAACATAAATCCCTGACTGAAAATATTTTACTACCAAAGCAAAGCTTACACATTCATTTTCTATCATTAAGGCAATAGTGTAATGTAAACATATTCATGAAATGCACAACAGGCTTATGTAATACATTCTACAAGAGAGGAATCTGCTTTTAAAAAAAAATAATTTTTATCGTGGGATAGCGAAAAGTCCTGGCTTTTGAGTGACAAAAGTGATGAATATCATTTGATTTCAGGAATGATAATGATAATGATAATTTCATAGTATATTTAGTGCTAAAATATAATATATTGTGTTGTTAAAAGTATAGTATTTTTCTTGGTAGGGAAATGTACTTAGAATCTCATGAAATAAACAATTAATGGGCTTTACTACACCTTTAAAATAAAATATCCCGATGTGAAGAAGAACCTTTGAAATAAAACTTGAACAATTTTTCATGATCTACGAGTTTACAATTAGTAAATATAGTAATTTAACAAGTTTACTATTCTCTGGTCATTATTATCTACTTGCGCATCTTTTCTTATCTTCAGCTCTTCTGAATATTATACAATAGGTTGGGTAGATTATCTATCCAACCTATTGTATAATAGGTTAAGGAGTCTTTTGCTTGTATTATTTCTTAATATTTATTCACCTGCCCGTGAACTAATGTCACCAATATTTCATTTCAACAAAAACTTTACAACTTTTCTCTGTCATAGTGTTGAGGACAGGTGATTCATTTCAAGTGAAACTGTTCAATTTTTTATGCATTTATTTTACTACTATGATAAATATCCTGTATTTATGGTGTATTTTCAAATGTATGAATGAATGAGAGTGCAATCTTTTTGTTTGAATTTGTCTACAAAAAGTAAATTTGCTTTGGGAATAATATTAATAAATATTGTGTCAATATTGACTGCGTGTACTTTTTTCCCAAAGAATAATTTGTGTGCTCTTGTAGGGAGGAAAAAAAGGTGCAAATCTTTAGCAAGATGTACTATATGAATTCTTGAGTTGTAAGGTTTTCAATATTGAGCTTGATTATTTGCTAAGGATTAATTTCCTGGGGATATTTAAACTTTAAAAATGCTGCACCGTTCCTGTTCATCAACATCAATATAAATAAAGGAAGATGAGAAATGAGATGCATTTAAGACAAATAGGAGTGATGCTTGCATTATGTAAACTTACACACGTTTCTTTAAACCTATTGAGTCTGGAGATAATTTCTAAATGTTTATTCTTCACTGTTTAGAAAAAGCTATCAATGTCAAAGTACCGGATCTAAGTTGAGAAAAATCTCTCACATTTATACGTGAAAAGTCATTAATTTCTTTTACATTGCTAGCATAGTATATAGTACAATATCTTGTATCGAAACCTAAGCCAAGAACAACGAAAATCATCATGGTCCGTATGAAGGTCACCTTTATTTCATTTTATAATCCTTATTTTACTTACCACACATACATACGCAACTGAATCTTACCTGGCTATGAAATCCAATGCACTTGGGTGCAAAAAACGGATGCAAAAAGTAGTAGCAAGAAAATTAAAGTGAGTAAGCAAGCAAGAATAAAATTAAGAAAAGAAACCCACCGATGGAAAACTAGGTTGGGCTATTTAAATCTTCTTGTCTTGTCCAGATTGAACTGACACTGACACTACGTGCATTTTACAACTTCTCTTGAATCTTGTGGTTTAACAATGAATACAATATTTTAAATCTTTCTTTCTTCACAATCGTATTTAGATGTTTTTTAACTGAATTTATTTCTTTTGTGGTGGTTTGCTTGCATTTATACCTATTTAGTTTCAGTTAGGTTAGAGAGACACGCCTTGCTTGCTTACTACCACTTTGTCAAAAAGAATAAACTTTTCTTAATGTTATGGAGTTATTATAAAAATTTAACGTGTCTACTTATGCTCAATAAAATTATCATTATAATATACTCCTGAATTTCGCAGTGCTAGTAGTGGTGGTGGTACTAGTGGTAATGGTAATTTTGGTAATCATGGCATTGCGTTGCTCCTGCTTTTTGGTTGATTATAAAATCAAGTTTTTAGGTTAAGGAATTATACATGGCTGTAGTAATAGGAATAGGAACAACATTGTAGAGAATTATCGTCATCTCTAGCCATAAATTTCAGATCTGACAGGAGAGCGTTTTGCAAAAATTTTGATTGCAGTATATGATCAGAAAATATTATGAATGTTAGTATTATGAATATTCACCTGTAATAATAATAAATGAAAATCGGTATCTATTAAGCATAATGTAGTGCATTAGGAAGATATTCAATGATTGTAATAATCTATCTATAAGATCATTTTGTTACATAAAGAAGTACCTAATGTATCAAAGTAAAAAACCAATCGAACGAATTTCTGACTTGGAAATTTTATTGTACTCTTAAACAAAACTCACGTCACAATTTACACTCATTCAGCTAGATATCAAAGAATAGTCACTCTACCGCATTGAACTGAACATTTCTCCCTTTATCATAATAACCATGCCACCACCACCAGGGTCGACGGGTTTGATTCTTTTTAGCGAATTTGGTAAGAAAAGCTAGGTATATCTGTATCGTTGATTCAAGTATTATTCATAATTATGCATCGTAGAATCATTCATGAGTGCTTAAGAACAATTTGTTAGCCATGTATGTTAGATTTTTTTTTATATTTAAATAACTCTATATCTATGTACAATTTGCTTCCACATTATTGCAATTGACTTCATCATCATCCAAAATGGTAACATTTCACCAGGCAATAACCTAAGGTAAGGCACAAGACAAGATAAAAGTAAAAACGGCAATCAGAAAGAAATTTATTTAAATACTTAATACCTACTACTATTTCATCTACTATTACATTCGTAGCTAAACTCACTACAAGAAATTATAGTAATTCTATCGAAATCAAAGTGGTTAAAGTAGTAGGCACCATTATAACTATTACTATTAGAATCACTATAAAGAAACGTTGTTGTTGCAAAGTGAGTTAGAAAAAATGTTATCATGATTTTATAGTAATTCATCAAATTTAAGTTGACCATAATAATATTTGATTGTGCACTAAGCAACTTCATTCTTAGGAAACCAATATTATGCTGACTATTTGAGTACAAAAATCACTCAATACTGCAGTTGTTGGTGCATTCAAATTTCAAATCATCAAGGCATTATGTATACCTGATTTGATTCCAAATCCTTTCTATATGATTTCGAATTTATCCTAAAGCAATTATAGGTAAATGAATACTAAAGAGCATGTAGGTGACGAGGAATCTTTCATTTTCCTTCAGTTTTCATTTACAACGAAGGACGGAATAACTTCCATGAATGAATTTGTAATAATAATAATATTAGTAATAATAAAATAATATAATAATGCCAATAACTTTAAATATAAAAGACTGATATAAGTTAAAACTTAAAAAAAATCACCACTCCAACCACTACTACCAGATCCGAGTAGAGTGAAACGCGAACCAAAGGCCAAGAAAAGCTCTGACAGAGGCTGACTTGCATTTAAATTTGTAATATTATAAATTATGAAAAAAGTGGATGAATGAATCATGCATCAATTTTCTACTGATCTTATCCAAAACTTTCCTTGGCTCTCCACGATACAAAGTCAAGTGAGATTTAAGTTTGAAATAGTATTGTGATATAAGGAAGGACGAACCTATTGTACTTAATGCATTGAATGCTTGATGAAAAATGCATCTTTCCTGTGTACAAGAAGAATACCAAAAATACAAAGTTGACTTTCAATATTTAATATAACAATAATAATTTAATACGTTATCAGCTATCTTTTTCGAACGCAAGAAGACACACTGACAGTGTGCAATGCAATGTAATAACTTTGAATCCAGCTTAGAGCTATATAACGTAGACAGAGTTCATCGGACTTAATAAGGTAGGTTGGTAAGGCAGTGGGCTGACATGAAAATTTAATAATCATCTTTCGTTCTTATTGCATTATATGGAGCATTAGGGGAAGATATGATTTTCGTACTATTCAAACAATTACAAGTATAAGGGCAAAGGCTGGCTTTTCCATGGTTGAGTAGCCTTTTTGAATCAAAATTTAAATTGGATGCATTTGTATTATACAAAGGGTTAGAATTGTTATTTTCAATTCATCGAACTTGTTATTTGTTGTCATTCATCGTAAATTATATTAGATAAAGGAGCATCCCACATCCTATTTTAGTTTGCGATGGACTGCAATAAAAATGGGATGACAGGTCCGAAATAAAAATCAAATAACAAATTTAAATTATACAAAGAATTTCATCCACATTAAAAATGAAGCTACTTTTTATGTATTTTCGACATATTAGTGTCGCAAATGCTCTCGAAAAGAACTAACAGTGCAAAAGTGCCTGTATTTTCTGATTTTCAACGAACTCCATTTATGCTTGTTAATTTGCTACAGTTTGACATTTGACTTTGGTTTAGTTGCATTTCTACAGTTTTGCTGGGAAAGTTTTATATCTCATCGTAAATCCTCCTTATATCTGTAAAAGTTGAAGTAAAATTGTTAACGACGACCAAATTAAGATTTACATATTATTATTATCTTCAGCATAATTCATAGTAGTAGTCAGGTTGAAAATCGCACTATATTGTGCAGCAGATTCTAAAACCAGCAACATGATTTTTAAAGGGTGTAACTCTACCTATAGTTTATCTATTTATGCTGCAGGTAGTTAGTTTTAAATACAGTAAAATGAATACTTGTTTCATACGATGATGATGATGATGTTGATGAATAACAGAATGAGTGTGAGTTTTAAGTGGATGTGATAATAGTAATAATAATAAAAATAATAATAATAATATAATACCAGTTAGTAAATATATTGTCAGCAAGTTAAATATATATAACGGCTTCCCTTGACTTTTTTGTTCAGAACAACAAAAGCAGATTGAGGAATAAATAATCAACTTCATTTCATAAAATGAACAACTTTCTTAGATAATAATCACTCTTTCTCATTGTTTTAGCTCAAAGCAAGTCAAGTCAACTCAATTCATCTAAAACTCTGAACTGGGTGCATGAATAGCAGGTTCTTAGCTATAAATATTATGTTATCATTATTACATGATAAGTTTGAACTATGAACCACATTTTGCTTGAAGAAAGAGCATTATGCTGCTCTGAATGTTTTACCATTTTAATTTTTCTTTTACTATAGAGATAAATTCAAGTCTCTCAAAGAAGTTTTTGCTTTTGTTCTAATACTAAAAAGAAGCTCATTGTCAGTCGAAGACCTTTCTGTAAAATAGAGGTAGGTTGGTATCTTTCTAGACTTGCGATTTTAAAATGAATCATAATAAAAATAACATGTCGTGCTATTTCTTTTAGAAAGGTTAGTTCCGTTTCATCATCTCTCACCCCCGTTTGACTCAGGAAGACGAGGAAGACTTGCTGATTGTATGGAAAAATAAATTGTAAAGGAAACAAATGCAGGAAACTGAAATTTACATTTAATAAAGGCTCATCCGTTCATCACAACTGAGACCCTGAGGAAAAAGGGACAAAGAGTAGATGAAGACTCACATCAGGCACACACATAGACACGCGGGTGGTGAAGGCTTTTTAAGGGACAAAGCCAGTAATCTTCCGCGTAGATTATGATTACGATTAGAATATATAAAAAAATTAAACAAGGATTATAAATAGAAGGTACTTAAAGGATTTTGTATACTATTGTTGTTATTATTATTATTATTACGAAGACTGAATCGAATCAAGGGTTAGAGGGATGATGTTTGACCCGTGGTGGTGTTTAACAGGTCGATTATGTATTCCTTTGTGTAATTCATTCTCTGCCTATTGTTCCCCTATCATCTATCTAATAGCTCAAGTCAGCTCAGGCGGCCCTTCAGGGCCAACTCAATTTTCTAAGAATTTCATTCAATTCAGTTTCTCTTTTAAAAAATATGAGATACCCGTGTAACTGGTTAAATGTATGCAGGTGGATTACAGGTTACATATAATAATTTTATGCTCCATACACAAACACAAATGCATAATCCACCTCCCTTGATTATCTCCTCTTTGTGTAAAACCCCAACCTTCCTACTCTACAGGGCTAAACCGACTGATTGATAAGGATCCTTAAGGCTCTTCTCATTTTTTTCCTTATTGTTTACAACAAAGCACCAAACCAAAGTAAAAGGTATTAACACGTAACACCCACAGTTTGAATTTTATAAAAGCTCTTGTATTTTTTAGTTGTATTATAGCATGCGTGAGTTAAATTTGGCTTGGTCAGCTTCGTTCAATTTATTAAGCCTCAAGCTGGCTCCATCCAAAATGATGATGATGATGAAGATGATGATTATGATGACATGACATTGCTTAGAGGTTCAGCTGGGGTCATTTTGTTTAATAAAAGTTGCCGACGTAGAATTCTCACAGGATCGATATAAAAATACCCTACTAGCCATCATCATTAAGTCCAGTTCTTGTTGAGGTGCTTACTATGAAAAGGCAAGTGCGTAGGGTTTTCTACAACTGCCTTATAAAATTTCAAAGCAATTTCTTTTCTCCTTGAAGTTGTATATATGTGATGATTACGAAGGATAAGACAATAAAAGAAAACAAGAGTTTCGTTTGATAAAACAATAAAGGAAAGAAGTATCAGTAGGTTCTTATGGGTTTTGTTCAATATGTTACACTTTACGACATTCCAACCTGTTATGTTCATCCAGAGCATAATTATATTGTATAAAAATAGGACTATCATGCATAAAAAATTGTTATCTCTGTCTCTGAACTGTGGGTACAACTCAAGTGGACTAGATTCAGTATGACTGCAATGTGTGCTCTGTGATGTGATGTTGAGTCCAGCTCTAATAAACTAACTTCATTAAATTCAGAGTACATAGAAAAAGCATAAAGGTTTTTCAAGTTCCAGAGAACACAGAAAGTAAGTTTGACTTGAGTTTTATTTAACATTCAGCATCGAATTTAATGTAAGGTAACGTAGGCACTTAAAGTATTTTATTTAGGGTGGGGTTCCATTCTCAACTTCCTTTGTAGCTATTTTTTATCTTTGTTTGTTGGTGGTATCTTTTCCTTAAGCTACATTTTGATTTCTTATTAGAGGCACCACGCACTTTATCTATGTTGTACAAATGTGTACTCTACCTTTTGTAGAAGTTTGGTTTGGATTATATTATGAGATGAGAGGAAAGAGACTAATGTTCCTATTTTTGGAGAGGTTGGAGAGAGATCATCTAATAGAAAATTCATGCTTGGGCTATGAATCTCAATCAAGGGCCAGGCCAAAATAGAACCTCCTTTTTACTGTCACAATTACAGCTCCAATACCACCACCAGTAGTAGTAGTAACAGCAGTAAAATCTTTTTGTTTCCTTTCTTTAGATTACCTTCATCTCATTTATTTATACGCATACACTTGTTTCTCCTTAATAAATAAGTTAGGAGGGCAAACCAACAACACAAGAGTACTGTAATGCCAACTAAATAAGACGAAGAGAAAGAACCTAAAATTAAGAATTAAGAACCAAGGAGGGAGCATTTTCCTATAGAAAATGCATATAAACAAAATAAAAGTAAAAACAAAGAAGATTACATTACATAACAAAAATAATAATAATAATAATAATATCATTATAATGCATTCTAGATTCACATGAGAAGAATGGAGATCGACTACGGTGTACACAGACTGGGGTATAGAATTGGACGAGCTAAAAATGCATAGGCAGTGAGAATCTTTTTATTACATAGGACTCGTATAGAATATAATATGAATTGACTGAAATAGTTACAGCTATAAGGACAAGGAGAAATTCAAAGATAAATTCCTTAACTTTTGAAGAGTTTGGAACAGAAACCTTTATTGTTCCTTAAGATTTGAAAAGACAAAAGAAGAATCTGGTAGTTTGTACTGAAAAGAGTTAGGGATGGTTTTTTGAGATCTTTGGCTCATAATATAAACGCAAACAGAAATGAATCAAGTTGGTTAGTCAGTATCTAAATAAAGCCTGCTGCTGGAATGAAAAGACAGGATAATTTATTTTGTTTACAAAGTCTTTTAAAGTAATACGTCAACCAAGTATTCACAGAGAATCTCCTCAGTTGATCTTCTTAAATACTTGACTTTTTTTGTACTGAAGAAATGGTAATGGGATGCAGGTAGGTAGTACGGGTTTGCTTGCTCTACTCTTCTGGTAGAAACATGAGAAAATGTTTTCATACAAGTAGTACCAACAGGTAGGGTGTAAATTTTGTATGTAAGTATTAAAAAAATGTAAGAAATAAAGCTAACGTCATTTTGTCACCAAGAATTAGATTGTTGTAGTTTAATTAACCTGGGGGTATAATAAGAGCAGCGAGGTACAAATTGAGTGAAAAATTCGACTTTTTACAAAACAAGTATAAGTGTACTAAAAAAAATAATTTCAAAACTTAGGTAATGGAGTCCCATTTCCCATGAAAATAAAATGTTTAAATGTAGGAGGAAATAGTTTAGTTTGTACTGCGATGTTATTTTGTCACTTATTCCCATTTTTCTTATTATAATTATTATTATCTAAGAGCAGGATTCTTGATTTCTTGTACTAATTAGCGAAATGTAATAATGTTAAGTTCATATCATTATGTACCTAGGAGTACTTTAAAATTTGAACTACAATTGGCTGTGCAATATGCTATTCCTGCAGTACTCTTTAAATATCTACCTAGATTATATAGCCAGGACAAATACACTTTGCATTATAGCATTCAAAAGTCACATAGTTCTATACTTGTATTTCTCCTTGAATTATCTTCTACACGGTCTTCAACTGCTGTGAATTCTCAGGACTTCATGCTAGTAGTAGTAATAGCTAAGGGGTTTTTATTCTCAATTAGTAATGCACATTATTAAAAGTCTTTTATAAAACAGAGACATCTTATTCAAAAAATTAACGGTGTGACTGTAACAACATAACTAACACATTATAATACACCACCCATGACTAGAAGCAGAGATTTTTGTGTACTGATTTCTGAATAGGTAACAGACATCTAGGGGTTTTTTGCACCTTATTGCATTTTGTTTGCAGTTTGCACCCATTAGTAAATACATACAAAGTCAAAGTGATTAATGTGGTAAACTACATTGGCTGCCCATACAAACACACAAAATGCAAATGGGAAGAATAATACATTACATAATTGCAGAGTCAATGAATGAATGATTTTTTTAGGTTCGTATAATATATTGCTTCTTTTATACCATCTGTTTCAAAAACTAAATTTTACCATCAATTCTTCATCATCAGGGTTTTAAAACAACATCAGTGGTGAGGATAAGAGATTGCGGTACAGTGATTTTTAATAGTGACTACCGAATCGATAAAGAACCATGAATCAGATTTTGTCAGGTTTGTGTAGGTTTGTATGGATTAGGTGGGTTCGTTTGCGTGTAATATCTTCATAAGGTTTCTTTAAGCAAAGGGGATGATTGTAAACATTTTTTAAGAGAAATGATGCAAAAGCCAGACCTCAAATCCCACGTTTGTGCAAATATTTTTTGAAGTTATAACAATAATCATAAACAAAACCGCTAAGAAGGAGATTCACTTTTAAGATTTTGGTTTATTTGGTTAAAGCAAAAAATATTGCAATGGGTAAGTTATGATTTTTTTTAAATATTACAGAGGTAAATTTCATAACCACCGACTTTTAGATGTGTATCAAATTTTTAGCAAGTTTTCTAGGAAATTACGAGAGTTGCTTGATATTTTACGATTGTTTTTGTTTCGGCTATTTTTTTTCTTCCGGCTTTTGGTAATATTTTAAAAGTAAAAATTATGAATTTCTTAAATCTCTTCCACACGTACACGTCGCTGTAAATACATGTCCTACTCGGTACAGACCGACCCTGACTTCATCAGATTTAAAGCTGTCCCATCCGCTGGCATGAGAAACATTCATTTGAAAAAGTTGCAAATCACAACTCTAACAATTCTAGCTAACTAAAATTTTAAAGTATGACTATATGAGTGACTACCCACCACACATATTATTATGAGAGTTGAACATAATAATAATTGCAGTAATCTCATTTCTTGTTCTCATAAGACGGCAAAGAAACCCTTCTTCTTCCGACTAAATAATTCCGCAGGCAAAAGGAACACAATTCTAAATGAACTTTTTGAAAAATGGTATTTTTCAATTGAGTTTTTATTTTACGCAATCTCATACTCCTCTCTCCACTTGCCTTCAAGTCACAATAGAGCTCAAGAATAAGACTCGCCATCAAGATTGTGTTATTATTGAATGGAAAACGTGAAAAGGAAATGTTACTTTTGAATATGAGTCTGTAAAAGTGCAATCAATCCAAACCAATATGAAACGAACTACTTACACATTCAACAACTTATTACACTTTATAACAACTACTACTCTTACACGACGACGCGTATCATCATCATCAACAACAATGATAATAATATCTGCAAATGCTTTTCATTGCAATTTTATTTTGCAAAGTACAATAGCACATCCATTCATCCGCAATATTGTATCAAAAGTGTAATTTGACTTGTATTAATGCCAAGAGATGAGTTCTTTTTTCTCTAATGAGAATAATCATGCTAATACGTCTACTTGTGCTGACTGATGATTGTGATGTGATGATGATATTGATATGAGGATGATACTTTAAAACGGTTGTACTCTTGTCTCCGAGCTCTTTCTTTTCCTTTTATTGAAAGTGTTGAGGTTTTCCTCAGCCTAAATTTGACGTATGACTCATTTCAAAAACTTTTAAAATTTTGAATTAGTGATCAGTAAACTTAAAACAGGAAATATCAATAGATACAAAATGATGTATCAGTTTATACATGTCAATTTGCACTCTTCCCTGTACTCTGATAGCATGGAATTAAACGCTTAAAATAGATTACGTAAGCTAATTTTAAAAATGCAAAAAATTTTTTACACGATTTATAAACATCTCAAAAGATGTACACAATTGTGTCTATGTGTGTGTATGAAATTACTTGTAAACGTCTAAAAGTCCCTCATGGCAATTCTGACTTGCTGACTGATGAATCCATAATCAAATCTTGCAATCAAACCATTCAAATCCTATGACTTTAGTTAAGATTAAAGAACTAGTAGTACACTTAAAAAAGTTGGAAGTTGGAATTTGGCTAGTAGCTGACTGCCGTAAACGACAATGATGACCTGATGATGATGATGATTATAATGTTATTGATCGTAATGTTCGTATCCAAATGGTAATGTGATACTTAAAGTAAATTGAAGTTTGATCCAATTCACATGATTACAAAGAAGAAAGGATATTACATACTTGTAATAGCATTTTACTCTATACTCATCCATAAATGAAATATTGTAATAATAATAAAATAAATGATGGACAGCTTTTAGTAACTGTTAGGCAGTCTAATAGAACTTTTTCAAGACTTGAGAAAGATCAACTTCAACGTAGTAGGTAAATTCACACTGAAATTTAAACCCATCCAATTTCCATCTTAGAGTTGTTTTATGTGCTCGCAAAGTAAATTCTAATAACTTAAATTATGTTTGTACTTATGAAAAAAACAGAGAACATTAGTAAGTAATAAGAATGGAATAGAGATGGATTGATTTGTATAATGGAAATATTTTTTTGTGTGCTAAAACGCTAAGCACATGTTTGCCCTTTTTTGTTTTCTTTAAATCGATATCATCTCGTCTACTTTAATTACAAATGGAAGAAGATACACCCGAATACTGAGGTCAAGTCAAAGTGGATTCATCATGATACTTTGATATGAGGTCATTCCACTGGTATAAGGTTTGGAATATGTTGAGGATTTTAGGAAAGGGATTCTGGTGTATGGGAATAATTGATTCTGGACTTTGACCTGAAAATTGTAATTTAAGTGATATTCTGAAATGATTGCTTAAAATTGATAATCCTTGTAATTGAGATTTGCAAAAATTAGATTTTTAGATTCAATCCTTTTTCATTTAAGCCTTCTTCAATTTTACTTTCATTTACGTCATTTAGGCAGGTTCTGTGTTGTATAGGAAATTTTTCTTGAATTTGCAAAATGATTTCGGGATTTTTTAAAGAAAGTTAAACTACTTCACTTGCATTTTTCCACCACTCCCTAAAAATACCAAGCTCCTGGATTCCGTTGTATACAGAATTATCATACGTTTTAAAACATGTATTTAAAATGTATTCGAACAAGCTGAAGGAATTAGATAAAATAGTTCAAAATCATTTATCACCCAACCTCTAAAAGAATTGCTCAATAGTATTATTGTACTAACAATCTCATTCATAAATTTAAAATGTTAACATAATTTTAGCATAAGACGACACACACTTGCATTCAATCTTAGCACAATGTATTTTTATTCATAAAAATAATGAATAGTAATTTGTGGTAAAGCATATTTCATTACATTGTTCAAAATGTTGACGTAGCTAAGAAGATAAGCACTACTTCAGTCAGGTCGTGTCGTGTCTTTTATGTAGTAAACTTAACATAAAAGTTACAAGACTATCTTACATGACACATTCGTATTTACTATAAACTATATAACAAAAGGACTTCTCAAGTTTTAAAGTTTTAAATGTACCATCACATCGCATCACATCCTATCGCACTCGCCATGTCTATTTATGCCATAAGTCTCTTTCCCTCTGATTTTAATCGCAATTTTTGTATTTATTTAACAAGACACTTAGAATCAACAGTTTTTACAATAGTACACAAAAGTTACCACACTCCACACACAGCACAGTGTAGTTGATTAAATTCTGTACTGTAGTGGTAGTTTTACTAGTAGTTATGTGTGTGTACTTATTTGTTTGCAACAACTGTCGCACACCTTACCTTTTTCCTAATTGGGTTTTCTCTACATATTCAGACTTTTTTCAGATCTTTATCACATTTTACATTATTCTCCCAAATAAATCCCAATCTCAATCTCAAGAATCTTGACTTAGCTCTATAAATATGTTTGTAAGCCCAAGCCGCATACCGTGCCACAAGCCTTTCTATTCTAAAAAGGTCCCAAACAGGCTTATGTCAAAACATCATTGTGTTTTGTAAAAATATGTAACACACACATATTACTATTACTGTGTACAATGCAGACAAAACCGTAGAACACTGATGTAACGTATTTATCAAACTGTAATTTCTTTCTGAGTTTAAAGCTTTCTAGGGCGTTGCATTCAGTTCTTGTGGTTTTATTTAATGAAGATATGAACTCTAACTGATTAAGCGTGTGCTAAAATAATCCTCGGTAGTAGATAGAAGTAAAATTAGGCACATCTGCCAGCCAATTTGCAAAGCTATTACCAGAAGAAACATCTCGCTCTAGTTTTTATTTTTTTTCAATGAAATATAAATTCGTCACGAAAGTACACTGTAATTTTAAATTGAAATTGCAGCATGAAAAACCTTAAAACACAAAGGTTGTCATCAATTTGTATGAATTCAGGGTAAAATTGTTTATTCGAAGAATCGCTCTTGATTACAGGAAAAACTACCTGCGTCCTTCATTCTACTACTACTACAACTTTACAACTTTTTTCATCCAAGTTATGTAATGTAAATAAAGGACAATGAAGGTGTGATTATAAAAACAAACAAATTCATGATGCTCGATTGATTTGCGTAGAAGTTTTCAATTTAAAGCGTTTTTTACTAATATAAGCTTAACTATAGATTTAGCACGGTTGAATGAAAAATACTGACATTGACTATTAGCTTAACGAATTTTCCATCAGGTTTTATATACCTTTGAACATAACTAATGGTTTCAGTGACAAAAACTAACATTGGATTACTGTTATTGACATTCATGCAGCTCTTGTGAAAGTAGCTTCAGCCAGCCAGCGAATTAAGTTTCAAAACATAAAATTAATTTTTCAGCTTCTTGTAAAAAATGTCATTCATTTTCTTTACAAAGTTTTAAGCCAATTTAAAAAAAATGTCTTCACTTACCAAATTCTCTTTCGGATCCGATTGAAAAACATTATGACTGTTTTTTTGTCTGAGAAAAAAAGCCTACACAGAAAATGCACTTAAATAGTAATCACTCTTAGACCGCTTGAATACGGATCATATCTGTCCTCACGTCATTCATTCACAAGTCACCAATACTTCAACAAATACTACAATGTCGATTTATTCCTTTAAACTATTATTTAACTAATATTACAGCAAACTTAATTTACAAATCATTATTATTACATAATACACCTATATGAATAGGCACAAAAAGCACATTCAAGATTATTTGACAATCTAGAATAAAAAACCCAACCCTGGCTTTTCTTTGTGTATATTATATCTCTTTTCTTAAAAAAATGTTGCTGTTGTCCACAATTTGTCAAAAAAGGGACAAATAAATTTATGATTTTGTATAAAATGTAAAAGACGACCAATATAAGCTCACACAGCTTGATAATAATTCTCCACTGTAAAGATGACCACCATAATAATAAGGTAGACGACTCCCAAAGGTATGCAAGTCAGTCAGTCACATATACTTAAATAATATTCCAGAATGAGTGAGTGTAGTAAAATTTTCACGCTGCTATTAAAGCACTTATTATTATGCCGGATTTTTAAAGACCTTCGTGTTGGTCTCAAGTAGTTTTCATGTAAAAGAGAAATCATTTACGAGAACTCCCTGGAGTTTTATACCAAGAAAACTGGAAGTTCCACTGATACTCATATCGCAATTGCTTCAGTGATGCTAAAGTAATTGTACAACTTTTAACTTAACTTGTACTTACTTACTTAATAAATGAATGCACATTCAAAACAAAAAAAAATCCGAATAAAATACTTATCATAATAGTTTAACATTTGATAGTCACTTATCCAGTCTCAAATACTTATGTGTGTGTGTGTGTGTTCAATCGATTCCAATCTCTTAAGATATGAAAAAGCAAATAGATTTTATCACCATACTTGAATCGAATACCTAGTACATAGATTAGCAAACTATTAAACAACAACAATCGATTAAGATAACTAATGAATAGGAAATAAGACGGGTTTAACTGTTTAGCTTAGCAGGTTTAATTGTTCAAATTTTCGATAAGTTTTTTTCTATCACTTTAGAAAATACTTTTTAAATTGTTTCCCATGCTCTTCTTAACCACATTAGAATAAAAATCTCTCTAAAACTTAAAATTCAACTTGAACCAGACTAATACTGGCTTGGTCACTACACTCGACGCAACAGGCACCAGACAGCTATATAAAAATCGTCTGTAAGAAGTTAAGGGCTTAAAAAAATGTAATAATGAGAGAAAATTTGATGAAGTTGAGCCAAATGGAATTAGGGAATGTTGAATTTAGATGAAAGCTCACACTATAGGGAGTCTTTCCTTTTGACGATTCATTCACTTTTTTATAATGTTGTTACAAATGTTTCATTTCTCTCTATTATTATGTATCATTCATCCTTGTGTTGGACTATTATTATGTAATGTTAAGGAAGAAGAAGGTATTTAAAATGTTGAATTTTGAATTAGGTGTTCAAATCCTTAATGGACTTTTCATTTTCGATATGACTCGAATTCTTTCAAAATAACTGTTACCAGGTTGGTGGTATTATTCTATTGGGTTGAATAATGTTACTTCAAATCCTCTCAACTCTTAAGAAAAACTCTGTCTTAGAGATTTGTTTGTCATTTCATTTATTTTTCCATTCCAATTCCATTTGTATATTAAAATTTTCAGTTCTTAATGCCTTTTTGTGTCTTTTGTAAAAGTAATAAAATTATACTTTTGACTCGTTTGATGATGATGGTTGAGAGAAAATAAATTAAGATCCTTATTTGGAACAATAATGCTCAAAGATGACAACAAAGATGAAGGGTTCGTATCATCAACATCATTCTGTATCTTTGTATTATTTATTTTCGTATTCGTACTTATGGCTTCGTACACTTGGTACCTCAAATAATAAAAATCTAATTAGAATCAAAAATAATAAAATTCCCTTTGAAAGAAATTAACATCAAATGCGTCCATAAGGTGCACACCACAAATAACTAAATGGTATGTTGGTGATGTTAGTTTGATAATCCTTTAGTGAAGAGTGTAAGCAAAAGTCACTTAGATACACAGTCTGCCTCAGACAGTAATGTTTATGTATTTGTTTAATTTTTATTAAGTATCATCATTACTACGATTATACCATGATGATACATTATGCACTTGACTAACAACATTATTTTGAGTAATGCAGCACCCCATCATCATATTGTGAAAATATGCAATGTACTTATAATATTATTATTAATAATATTGCTATAATCCATTTTGAATTTTGATTTGGCTTCACTTGACAACATTAAGGAGAGAGATAGAGAAACAAAGGGAGTCACACCTTAACTCTGTTAACCTAACTAACTCACTCTTTTTAATTTTCCCATCTCATAAAAAACATTAACATTATGAACTTTGTTAACTAGTTTGTGAATTTATTTTATTATAGTTTTGATGATTATAATGATTATGATGATGGCGAGGATGGGATGGATGGGTTGGTCTGCTTAGTAAATGCACATTATGATTTGATTATTACACGAATAATTTGACATTCTTCTTTTCCATTATATAAATGCATATAACTTGGTTGGTACGTTGATACTTTTTTATATTATCCAATCTATCACTCATTACATCAAAAAGTTGTTCGTAGTCGGCTTTTGAGAATGCTGAGTGTAAGTATTTTTGATATTGAGATGATTACGTTTGTGTTATTCATGCATGTTGAAATTTCACCAAAGTTCACAATGATACATGAAGTCAAGAGATAAGCTTATTTTTGATCACGGTTGAAATAATTTTCATTTTTTAATCTTGTTTCGGATGAACGATACGCCGCAAAAATTAATTTGCATAAGAAATCACAAACGGTAAGTTTGTCGATTGAGAAAAATATGAAAAATTATTATCTTGTTGATAAAATCACCAAGTATGTAATAAAATGAAAATTTTTGGGTATTATGACATTGTTAGGTAGGTTAAATGCAGGTCTCTCTTGTCTTGTGTCGTGTCAGTTACCGGTTTACATCAGGGGATTTATTGCTTGATATTAAATAATGCAAAATAATTTTTTTGCTTCTTTTCAATAAAACCATTCGATGATGATTAGGTAGATGTCATACATGCAAAATCGGAACTTTTTCACTTGTAAGATTTTTATTAAATTTGGCAAGGAATCCAACAATAAAATAAAATCCAATCCAGTTTTTAAATATTTTTCGCTATTGAAGTATTTTATCTCTGTTTCACTTTTATTTTAATCTTTGTTCTTTTAATATTTTCAAGCGTTTAAGCAATATCTGCTTATAATTGATGCTTGCATTCAAAAAGAACTTGAAATAGATTTGCTATAATTTTTTCTCAACTTTCTTAATCCGTTTCCTTTTCAAGAACTTTCAATTAAAATTTTTCACAAATGAAATTTTTAAAACCCCTACAAGATAAGATATGTCGGTAAATGTGTTTTAAAGTAACGATTATCATTTACTACAGTTGTAGCTATAAGGTTAAGTAACATACCAAGTTAAATCGTGCGGTGTTACACCTTCGAAGGAAAGCAATTGACTAAAGAGGCACACAGGTAAGCAAAGTTGACGGTGAGAATCATCACCAACTTCTCTCAAAAGTAGTAGTAGTAGAAGTTACAAAGCAAAAGCTAAAAGCATACGAAAGAAAATACAGGTGAGTAAGTACACAGTGTTGATAATCAAGTTGCATTGCTTTATTCGTATATTTTGATTTTTGTATTAGAATCCTTCGTATTACATTTTTACTCTGTACACTAGTTTGCTTATGATAGTGATGATGATGATAAGTAGTAGTAAAAGGGCTACACTACTACAATTACAATAACAGTGTATGCAATATGTAATACTTGAGTCTTGTACATTGTATTTCTTTCTTAGGTAAAGAAATGTTTTTGCTTTGAATCCCATCTAAAAAACCATATTACTCTCAGCAATTCTCATTCTCAACTCTGAACAAGCTATATATTACCTTACATTGCATTCAATAGGATTCCTTTTCTACTGATCACATAAGATCGTGTGTAGTAGTAGTAGTAGTGGTTAGTGGTGGTAGTGGTTTGGAATGGATGGACACACTCAGGACTCACACTTACTTTCAATGCAATCAGCCCAGGTAAGTACAGGTAACCCGGGCTATGATCAGTTAATGTGTCTGTGTGTACTAAGAGGACTAGTGTGTAAGAAGACGAGAAACCAGAAGAGGATTCCAAGACATTTATTCTATGGAAGTTCCTCAAGAGAAGTCTTGGAGTTCGAGAGTGAAGAAAACTCTTGAGCAAAAAGTGTACTTTGTATGGACTCCACGAATGTATCAAAAAGCCTTCTTATGCATTGTATGGGGTAGCCTCACTTGTCTTAAGATTAGTAGTGGGAGATGAGATAAGATATGATGGCCAGGTTTGCTTATGCTGGTGGTGTTAGTATGAAAATGTAAGGTTTTTTATTACAATGTGGACTAAAAACGGTAGAATGTATCGATATAGAACTTATTTTTTACTAAGTTGATGATGAGGTTAGTTAATTGCTACTAGTACTACTACTGTATACTTTTTAACAAAGTTTTGATAAAGATTGTATTCATTCAATAGATATTTTCACGTGTGTAGTTCCAGGTATCTCATTTATTCGTATTTTTAAAAGGCTATTTTCCTACTAAATAACAGCCCTTTTGTGTTCAGAGTACACACTTGTGATGATCTTCATGCCTTTTAAAGTTTAAAAGGAGTTTTTGCGTCAATTCAGATTCGATTTCTGCAACAGTTGTTGCTTTCATTTGAAACTGGTAGCTGATTAGAAGATAGGGGAATAATGTATAATGTATGAATATATCTTGACTTCTTGGGCCTATTTTTGAAATTAATTAGCAGACTTTTAATACTACTGTAGATTGGATTCAAGAATATATTACCTACAGTTTTTTTAAATATCTAGCTGCAGTTTTTACGAAATTCAATAAAAGATGTTGGTTTGGGTTTTAAGTAAGAAAGTTTCATGCCAACATTGATGTATCATGTTATTTATTTCTCTTATCTGCTTTAATGCAAATTTTTATTGTGGATGTGAGAAAACCTTCAGGGCCTCATTGAGGCCCTACTTTTTTTTATTAAGGATTTCAACATTTGTCAAAGGTAGAATGATATTTTGCTTAGTTCAAGTTTATGTATGTGAATGAATATCAAGTATACATTTCACTGCTACCTATTTATTTAAATACACATTAATGATTTTAATATAAAAGTTCTTTTGGGAAGGGTTGATCTTTTAAAGAAACCTTTTAAGCTACAGTGTAAAATCCTTTTAAAGCCAAAAATTAAAAAGGGAAAATACCTACCATTTTATGAAATCTAACTTTTACTTCAACTTCATATTCTTAATTTAGGTGCTTCGAATTTAAATTTTATCAAATTTTCCTTTTTAGATGTGGTGCAGCAGAAGTCTACTGTATAATAGCCTATATGTACGGAATATTATTGGAATGAAAAGCCATCTGATTTTAATATGCAGAGAAGTCTTTTGGAAAATAATTGTATTACTAAACGAAAATTCCAACAAAATTCAAAAAAATAAAACAATAATGCATAAGATAACTGATTCATCCCTATCCTGCTATAAATTATGAAGAAACCATCACTGTAAATCCTCGTACAAATATCATCCGTACAGTACATACATACTTTTAGTTTTTTGTCGTCTTGAAAGTAGAAATAAATAAGTTTTGTATGAAAAATCCTGTTTCCCTATTAATTCAGATAATCAAGTGAAGAAGAAGTAGAAAGAGCAACTTTAAGCAAGGTTGGCTTTTTTATTCTTATCATGAAGACAATAAGCAGTAACTTTTCTTAATTGTTACGAATTACGGTGATTAATTTCCTATCTATCTCAAGTGTGTCAACTCAATCCCTATTGGTTAATGTTGTGATAAAAAAGAAGCAAGGAACCAACTCTGCTTGGTATTTCCTTTCTCCTCCGGGCTTATTTCTTCCTTTCGTCTTTTTTAAATAGAGAAATAAAAAGAACAGTTTCAGGTCATAGTTCCCACGCCACTTTTATCCTTCGCAACGATTTTTATTTCACTCACTCAATCCTAAAGGTTCTTCCTAAAGTCAGACTTTTTATTTTGCTTTTCTTTACTGGGTAGTATTAGCATTGGTGAAATAGCAAATGGCAAAAAATAAGGTACAAAATTACTTTAAAAAAAGAATCCCCATTAACAAATTATGTGGAAGACACTGCTTAAGATACTTAAGATTTTTGTCTCAACTATTAAGTCAGGAGAGGGTTGGCACTTTATGAATTGGAAGCTTCAATGAAAATAGAAGTGTCCTTAACGTTCATTTAAAAATTTGAGCATTTAGTATCAAACAAGAGCTTGAAATTTTTTCCATCATTTATGTACATCCCTTTTAAAAGATAGAACTGCAAAATTACGATGAGAGTCATGGTATAGGTAGTAGTAGTGTGATGGTTTGCCCCTGAGAGTTGCTAATCGTTCAAAGTGTGGGTGGCTTTTGACATTTATAATTGTTATCCGACGCAACAATATGCATTAGATACGTCATTATTATTATTGCTACAGTTCAGGGCATTAGTCTTATTGAAATTCTATGAAAATCACACGGACTGTATTACAATATACCATTATATTTACATTGTCAGAGTACAGTAACCTGGGTTGTCTGCTTGGGGTGGGGGTAAAAGAATTAGAATAAAATGTAATTCATTCTTCTGCCTTGGCCTTGTTACATTTTTCGAATAAATTCAACTGTAAAATATTAGGGAATATTTCTCAGTAATCCCTATAAGTGTTCCAAAATATTCTTAACTCTACAAGTTAGTTTAACTCTAAAATGTCTAATAGCATCGTAAATACGTAATGAAATTGAGCAATGTATTTAACACAGACACATTAAAAACATAAAAGCCCTTTAAATCTATCTACAGCTGTCAAAGCCAAGCCCAAAATGCATAAAAAACCTCAATAGGACACTGGTCGGTCAAATGAATGTCAGTTCCTTTGTCAATTTGTCACACATATTCTCGTTATCCCTAAGCCCTTAAACCAATCCCACCGGAAGCACCAGCTAGACAGAAAGACCTTCAACTTGTCTTGTTCTTTAAAATTTTAAACTCAACATGACAAAGGTAGTAGTTGTAACAGTATTACTACTTACTCCATTCAGAAAAACAAACATCTTTGTGTCTCCATCGAACACAAGTTATATACCTTTCCTCTCCTTTAACTCTATCTCCCTTTGAATACCCTTCAAAGTAGTAGAAACGGGGTAATAAAAACGTCAAATAATAAAATTCCGGACACTTTTACTATCATTTTGAAAACTGATATGCAATAAAATAAAACAAATCGTATCTCCATTACTATTACTTTAAGCCCGGAATTCGCCATAAAGCTTCTTTCATAGATACCACAAATATGTTACTTCAAGTCGTTAAACAGTTTTCCTTCCGTATTGTTTTAGAAAAAAAAGTTTCCTCAGAGTTCAAACATCCAAGTCGAATAATGTTTATAATTTAGTCTATTTGATTGCATTGTGTTCGTTGGTTTGCAAAGATGATAATGATGAAGATGCTGCAAGGAGATTCTTCAAGAAGATATAAATTACTGTGGGAACCACTGGAGTTTTATGTATTTAGCTAATTAACAACTAAGCCTATAATTATTATGATATACTAGTGGTACATTAGTACTTGTGGATGGATGAAACCGTTACCTGAAGAGTAAACTTGAGACACCTGAGAGCGAAGAAGAAGACGTAACTTTACCACGTAGAAGTGTACATTATCATCATGTATATACCAACACCACCACCACCGTCTACTTATCAACCCTCTGGGCTTATTCGGTTCGGCGTTTGATAAGAACTTCCTGTGAATTTCCTTAAAATTACCACATTCCTTTTTAAAAGAAATGTAAAGGATTTTATCACGTCTGACTCTGTCTCTAGATCAATATCGTATTTTGCTTAAGTACAAAAAATAACTTCCCTGGTGGTGTTACATGTTCATTCTTTAACGCGTGATATTTTTCAAATTTTTCATATCTAGAAGTAAAATAAATAATAATCAGATATTGCACCCCCTCCAGTTCTAGGTTGTATATTAGAACAGAAAAGAAATCCCATCTCGATTTAAATTTAATGTTCACTTGAACTTTGAAATTATACAAAAACCAGATCGATTAAACCGTGCTGACTTTCAACTCAAAAACTCAACTCGTTTTTTATGCCTGAAAGTAATTGAATAGAATTACTTTTTCGGAAAAAAATTCTCGCAATAATATATATTTCCGTTTTCAAAAACGCACAGTACAAAATTCCCTTCAATTTTTATTACGCATTTTTTTAACCTATTAATCTTAAATGCAGTTTCAAAGTTCTAGAATTCTTAACTAGGCATACACACACAAAATACAACTCACACACACACACGCACCATTCTTTAGGCATTACGTGAATTTCACGAGCAATTATCATCATTCATCATTATTTACCATTCATCATTCATGTTCTGGTGAAAAATTATATCGGCTTGGTTAAATCTTGCACGTCTCTTTTTACCTAGTTGAACAAGAACCAAAGATGAATATACTTCCCATCCATTTCTAACTATACAAGATAGGAATACAGATAGACAAGCCATTTAAAACTTTGAGACTTTTTAGAAATGCAACGCAGAGGGATCATAGCTTGAGTATCAAAAATCACATCTCTCATCATTCTTCAACTTCAACTCCGAAGGGGAAATTAATTTCATGATTTCGTTACATGGATCCATTATGTCATTCCAATTACTGTCCTACTGCTTAATAGCCCTTTTAATATTATTATATTCCATCTGCTGACGGATACGAGATGCGGTTCTGATATTATTATAATAATAAAAAATTAATCATAATGATAATATTTTAATGTACTAACTACAAGTGGCAACTAATAACCCCTTTGGCTTATGTTTCTCGTGTTTGAAGCTTTGAATCGATGTAATATCTTGAATATTTATGTAACATTATCGAAAGTCTGCAAACCTGTCTCAAGAAGTGAAATTTTACATGGACTTTTTACACCACACACAAGAGAATATCATCACATCTCATCATCCAAATCTTAAATGGGTCCTTGGTTATCAAATCGCCATCAAGGCACGGCATTTGCAAGCCTTATTATTATCTACACACCACGAGTACATGTCATGTAATATTTTTCTGTTTTGCGTATATTTTAGTTATTTCTTATCATTATGTATATCACTCTTGTTCTTTGTTCAACCTAATTGTGTAGTTGAAATAAGTGTATTGTTTTTTACCAAGTAGAAACCTTCATTTCATGCAAACAACGATTTAAAATGAGGTAACATTTTTATAATTTTCAGTTTCCTTTTATTTCTTTACTTAATTTAATTCATTATAATTGGCATAGAGAAGATAATACTTAAAACTCCAGTAGTTGGAGTAGTTTCGTTGTAAATTTTCAGAAAGAATTCGCATTTTAGAAAACATGTAACAAGAAGAGCTTTTTATTGTTAGTAAAAAATTCTGGAAGTTTATATCTTGTGCATTTAAAAATTTACAACTCAGGATGCTTTGATACTACTACTACTACATAGCATTGTTAACTTCATTGAAGAAATTCTTCTCACACTTTAAAAAAATTTTGAATCTCATGGAGAAGAGAGTTTTTTAGGAGAGAGAGCTAAATTGTACATATTTAAGATAGAAGAACAAGAAGATGAACCTACACATCATCATGACACTTTCTCACAAGAAGAGATTCTTAAATGTTTAAACTACTATGCTAACTACCCACCTACAAAAACTGAACATAAGTAAAAGGTATATTATATTATTATGCTATACCAAGCCGGATTTGGTTAAGGCAAAGATGACTTATGTGTATATGGCAAGGGGCAAAAATAAATGATGGTCATGATGATGAGTAAGAATTAAGAGCACGTAAAAGTAAAAATATCTCATCTCCTGTCATGAGAAGCGTACACTATTTCGTTTTTTAACAACACTTTTTTGAGCTTTTTAACTCGGATTATCCTCTATTGTGTCATCCTCATTGTACTTTTTTAGTTTAGAATATTATCTTAAATCTTTATACATCTTTTCCCTTATAAAGTAGATTGAAGATATTACACCAAATCAAAATAATACGCTTAAAATACATATACTCTTGCCCTAGTCATTTTAAATCCGAGGCCTTAGGTTATTTTCTGTTTTAGTACTACTACTGCTCCTGGCTTCTTCTACCTTGATTTCTACTTGAATTTAGAAGTTTTACTGGAAAAAGGCAAGCTGTGAGCTAATGACTGGATTTAAACAATTCTCTTATCCTTTGAGTTTGGGTTTTCATTCTAATTTCACTTTTTCTTACATTCCTCATTTCTTATAATAGAATTCAGATTGAAGTCTTATTTTGCAGTTTAAGATGTAATAAAATCCCCACTGCCAATTCTAAACTTCACGAATGAGGATTAAGGAGAAAAACTTGAAAGATGAAAATTCCCTGAATTATCATTTTTTGTTGAGCTGGATAAACGTGAACAAGGGCTTTGGCTTCGTTACTTAATGCAAGTATTTTATGTATGGGTAGATATGAATATGTATTTTAAAATTAGTCTTTATTTCGTAATGAGTTGGGTAGCAAAACTTATGAGTTGTGGTTGATGGCTGTGGAATGAATGAGATTTTTTAAATAAAGAATTTTGAAGCAAATTTATACCATAGCTTTGTACCCGATAGAAATATCAATGCTCAGGGCTAGCTTATACATATCAGTATCACACTCCAGATGACAATGGAGGCTAATGAAACTAAAATTCATGATACGACTAAAAATATAAAATGATAATAGATTACAGAGGAGATTCATTTGCAAAAAAGGTTGGTAGAGAAAGATGAAGTGAATTTTTTATGTGTTGGTGATGAATGAAAAGTATCATCAGTTTCTGAGAATGAAGGTATTTATCTTAAATGAGGATGGGAATAATGTGGGAATGTTTTTCATTTGATTGAGCACACAGGAATTTTACTAGTGGCAGTCTAAGTTAAAGTCGTGGTCTACGTAACAAGGGAACAGTTGAGTTTAGGGGTTTTTTAAATGAGCTGGTTTATGAGTTCAAGGTTATGCTTTTAGTGAGTTGATTAAAACTCTAGGAATTTATTGAAATCACTTTTAAAAACAAGAAGATTACATAAAATTGGCTTGTGGAAGCAACAAAGGAACTTCTAATTAAAAAAAAAATAGAAACTCATGTAATTTAGCTTATAAGGAGGCTCAAAATAAAATTTGAATTTGTGATCTGCTTTGCATTATAAAATTTGTTCCTATAACGGACTCATCTTGAGCTCGTCTAGTTTATACAGGTGTGCTTATAGAAAAGTGCTCTATGTAGCTTTAAAGAAATCTCTTTTTACCAACTATTTTTTGCATGATCTTTAGTCACCCAAATTGAAGTATTTTTATATTTTTGGCAAGCTTATTATTAAAACTGTTTAAAGGGCATAACTTTGTAGGCATTTTCAAAAAACCAAATCAATTCCCTTACAATTTTGAAAGTATAAGTTAGTTTACCTTCTCTTACAATGCTAAAAGAACTTTCCAAGAATGAATTCTAATGAATCGGATTCAAAGAAATGATATGGGCGTTGACTGGATGGACCGTGCCAAACCTGAATCTAAATTTCTTCACTTAAGAGTCAATCAAGAATGCACGAGAGTTAATCCTCGTGTGTAGCAATCTCTGTGGCTAGCTATATTTTAAGCCTAATCTCATTGCAAAATGGAATGGCAATCAACATTTTTGTTGTTTGTGGTCAGAACAGTTGTGACTTGTCTTGTGCCTTTGCCGTGCCTTTGAGCAATTCGATTTAATATCATTTGCAAGTAGATTCAACTCACACAAACACACACAAGTGTTTAAGAAAACAAGTTCAGGTTTAATAGACAGATTGTCTTTTAAAGACATCAACGAAATCTTCTTCTTTTCAAGAGAGATTCACCACACTATCATCCATCCATATTACCAATACTACTTCTACTACTACAAGTAGTACCATCATTATCATATCATCATCAAAACTTAGTTTTACTATTATTCGTACCACACATCCACATGGGAAACCCTCTTTATTTATTTTTTCCCATCGAGATGGGTGGTCAGCGTTTCTAAAAGTTCCAGTTAGAAGAGATAGACGCACCATCGTATTCCATCAGGGTAGAACAATAAGCGTATATGTACTAGATGCACATTGCCTTCGTGTGTTAGTTACCTAACCATTATTACAAAATTCAACAGTATTATGAACAAGAAAATGGTGATTCAGTTTTGGGGATCATGATTCTTACTTATAAACCCTTAAAAACTAAACAACCCTTTTGGCAACCTAATGCTTTTTACCTGATGTAAAATAATGCACTAAATTGGATGGTTTTAAACAAACTAAAAATGATGGTATAAAAAGGTACTGAGGTCCTTGGTTAAAATTGTGGTATAAAACTCTTCCAGAGGTGAAACTGCTTCTATAGTAAGAAGGGGTGATGCAGGGAGGTCTCTATAACAATTGGTAGTTAGAACCTTAGGTAAATAAAAGGAATGCTGGATCATTAGCTTCCAGCTAGCTTATTAGCTGTAGTCAACAGTTTGGTCCGTGGGACTCCAGCAGGGTCTCACAGGCTTTCTACTACTACTGCAACTACTAACACAAATGTAATCTTAACCACCTGAAGTTATTACTCAATTATTGATAAGTTTTATCAGTCGATACTACAAAATAAATACCTGGGTATAGGTACTTAATCAAACGAGATTAGGACAAACTTCATGGTCTGATTCAGTATGTAATTTAAATTCCAGAAACAGCTTCTTTTCTGATTTGTTGACACATTTACTTTTTAAACTTTTTTGTGTCTTTGAAACTATAAGGTTTGAAACTGTAAAGAAAAAGCTTCAATATCTTAAGATCTTTTTCAAGCTGGAAGCATAAAATTAAATCTACTCAAGTCTGAAATTATAATTTTTACTTCTTAAACTTTTAGTCACGGTAGTAATAATAAGCTGAAATCATACACGTTAGAACAATACCAAGTAATAATGTTAATGTATGAAAATACTTGTAACACTGACTGACTAAAAATAAATATAAATGGGCTGAACCATATTACCTAAATTTTTTTTGTCTTTCGGTTTATTAAAGGGTTCAGCTATTATCTTAAGTCAAATTACTTCAAAAGCCTTTATGTCTTCTGTCTGACCTGACCAAGTACCGACGGAGTAAAAAGACTGAAGTTAATAGTTGATGCCAAGTCAACCCATGACGGTATGGGCCCTCTGGGGCTGTACTTTACTGTCAACTGGATGAGAATAGATTCATTCTAATTAGTTTCAAGCCTTTTATTAAGCTTAAGATCATGAAAGCCGGTATTTTTATTTGAGACAGAGATTGAAATGTCAAAAGCTATTCTTAAATATGGCCAATGGATTTAGACACTGGTTTGAATAGACTGCCTTGGATTTTATTTAGGTAGAAGAAATACATAGAGTTAAAGCTTTAATAAAAAGTTATCTAACTTTTTTATTCAAGTAAATCTCACTAGAT